>VZSE01013650.1:1388512-1447167 GCA_013398275.1 Promerops cafer | reverse complement strand
ATGCATCAAAAAGGGCACTGTAGCAGATCAAGAGTAAGGTCAGCTCCAGCATCTAGAGATCTTATTTCCCTGATTGTCTCTGACTCTAATGCTTTTATCACATGCCTAGTATCTTTCTGAGGATTTCTGTTCCTGAAGTTGCTGGAGATGGGAAAGGAAGTTTCAGTCCCTCATCAACAGTATGAAGAAATCACAAGTGGTCCCTGAGAAAGCAACTCAAGGAACAATCAAAGCATTATAAAAGATTCAGGACTCCACAACCTCAGAGTGCCTATTTTACTTGTCTTATAATTCTTGAGCATTTGAGATGAGCAAGGTTCAGACAGGGAGGGAACCTTGAAAGAAGTGAAAGGTCAGCATATTCCATGCCTGCTGTTTGATCTGGGATCCCTGCCCCCCCATATTTGACAGTAGCTCCACAATTTCTAATTAACAAGACTGAGTGGTTGAATACAAAGGACAGCCCCAAACTAATTTTTTTTTTTTTTTTTAAAGCCAACCTCAAAAATTAGTTCCATCTGAGATTTTTGAACCAAATCCCAGAGTTTTAAGTGCTTTATTTTTGGATGCTTAAACAACTAAAATAAACACACTCTCCTAGGGAAGAGTCTGCTTGTGTGAGAAGGAGAAGGTGTGAAATTCAGGAGTGGGCTGGGCATGATAGCCTAACTTTCTCCAGCAAAGAAAACACANTTTTGAACCAAATCCCAGAGTTTTAAGTGCTTTATTTTTGGATGCTTAAACAACTAAAATAAACACACTCTCCTAGGGAAGAGTCTGCTTGTGTGAGAAGGAGAAGGTGTGAAATTCAGGAGTGGGCTGGGCATGATAGCCTAACTTTCTCCAGCAAAGAAAACACAGCAATACTGTGGGTTAGTCTGATTTATTTGATCTCTCTTGAATCCTTGCTTAGTTATCTTTGCTGGAGCTGCAGATGTGGCGTAATTTTGACCTACCTGAATTTCTGTTGCAAAAGGATGAGAGCAGAAGAGAAGAATTCTGAGGGAGGGTCAAAAGTTGTTAGAGCAGATACTAAATGCTACTATAAATAAAAACTGTAAGAAATACAAGTACTAAATGTATTAGGAAGCAGCTAACAAGATTAGAACTGAAAAATCATACTAATTTCAGGAAGCACTCAGGTTTTTCAGATTTCAATGGTAACCAAGAGAAGAAAATGTTAAACAATTATCACTTCACTCAACCCTGGTGTTAAAACTTTTAATTTTGAGGAGTTGATATATATTTTTTAACACATTGTCCTTGTGCTAAGCACAAAAAATCCAGTCTCAGAGTGATTAAGTGCTGAGCTGAATGTACAACTTCACAGATGAAGAAATAATCAATACTTTGAGTATCAGCTCTTGGCCAAGGCACATCAGAGGACAAAAGCAAAGAGCAGACACTTAAGGAAAATTATTAAAATTCTAAGGATTTACCACTATAAAACAAGCACTACTGTGGTACATTGTTGATATGGAAACAGAAATACCTTTGAGACAACTCTAAAGAGGGGAATCTTACAAACAAATTATAGCCTTTTTCCAACATCGGATCATTTTGTGCCTGGTTCTAAGTCTAAACCAGCACCAGAAAAATTCCCCAAAGGTGCTAACGCTTTTCTTATGATTGTGAAACCTATATTAAAAGGTTAACTAGAGTTTAGGAGGCATGAATTAAATTAGTTCAGAAAAAAGAACATTGAACAGCTTCATTTTCTCACAAAACCAGACACTGCCAGTTGGTAACAGCGTATTTACAGCTATACCTATTTGAAAGGCCTGCTTTTTAGGTACATATATCAGAGGAACAAAGTGAGTGCTGTGTGTGGGTTGGTAACAAACTACTGCACCTCCCAAATGAAAACATGCTCCTTCCTAATTTAATGCCTGAAAAACTGCAGTATTCCTCACTGGCAGTGGCAGCACAGACTGTGCACATCACAGTCACTGCAAAATGGAAAAGGGTGACGACACATCCTACCAATACTCTGCCTGAAACACTGGCTTCTTAGCAGTCCAAACACTGGATTCAGGATTAAGCAATTTAGCTGGTATGCAATTACACAAATGTGTTCATATCTGCAGTATTCTTCAAGGACCAGTACTCACCTCTCTACAGGGCCTCTGCCTGAACCCAGCACAAAGCCCAGTAGAGCCTAATAGAAGTAGGTTAGTCTCTCACAAGCAGTGAGCTTAGGAGGCATGGATGTGGTTTTATTTTTTCTTTTCCTAAAGGACACAAGGAATGTGTCCATTTGGTGAGTCTGCCACCATTTAGCCTTTTTTTCATTACTTACACTACACCCTCAGGTTTCTAAACAAGAACATTTCTGTGGCAATGCAAATGCATCTTCCAGATATTTGGGGGGAAAAAATAAAAAACACATCCTTCTCAGAATGTAAGAGAAACTGATTACTTCTATGAGCTTTGTTCTCTTCTTATAGTCTGTGGCTGAGTTGCATGCACACACTGATGAAAACTTATTCAAGGAAATAAAGAAATAATGCAAAAAGTGAATAAACTCCAGCAGTATGAAGCCATAAATCAGAAGACACTAAAATTTACAGCATCCTTTCTAGTCTTTTGGATTGACTTGGTACTGACAGCAGAAATACTGTGGTAGAAATAGCACCATGACACATTTTCATTTCCATTTAGTAGTAAAAGATCCCTAAGAGAAATAATCAAGCTGTTCAACTTGAAGGAATGGGGAAAAACAATGCAGACTGTAGGCAAACACACCATGAGGTACAGGAGACAATGGGCACCGAAACTGACTTAGCAACGATTGCTTTGGCAGGCTTGAAACGAAGTCTGGAAAGACACAACAGAAAACGTGCAGTCCATTGGGGATGGTTAGTGGCAGAAACTGGGTACAAAACTGTTGCAGGAGCCAAAGCCTTGCTGACACTGATGTAGGACCCTCCTTTAAGAAGGCAGGAAAGCCTCTTGACCTCTCATCCCCTCTGCCCCTAGAAGGGGTGGTAAAACAAGTCTCTGTCCTTGACGAGGATCAGCTGCTACATTTTTTGCCAAGTAATTATGGGCTTCAAGTCCAACCCAGTATTACACAGTTAGGCAGACTGAAACCCCTGCTAAGGGCTACCACAGGATGTTTTTGGTTTTGATCTTAGAAGGTAAAAAGTTTAACTAAAATACCAATTCAGTAAGACATCCGAGTTTACTACCAAACAAAACCTGTTAGCTACACCTCCAAAAGAATTTTCAGTCTTATATACTTTTTTAGGATAATTTTTAAAATAGCTCAGTTTCTTTACACAACTAATGTCAGTTTTTGTTGGAAAACAGAGAAGTCTGTAAACAGTGTAAGTTCAAAGAATTTGATCATTACTTCTACCAAAAAAACCACAAAACAAAGAAAATCCCATTAGCTCTAGGTTAGATTATTATAAACAGCAATTTCAAAACTTCAGAAACACTCTATTTACACACTGATGACAGAATCCTCCAGTGGCAAAAATAAAATTTACTGCGTTAAGCACTTGTCACATTTTCTCTTCTTCCCTTCAACTTGTCTCTAGCTTTCAACAGCAACTTTAATTACATTCACAATTACTATTTGCTTACTTCCAGAAAAAATAAAAAAAATTGACCATGAAAGTCGAGTTATATATTTTATGTGTAGCTAGTACTAGTTATCTGATTTTTTCACTACATAAGCATGTAGTTACATTGCCATAATACATAAAACGCAGTTTCCTATTAGTTTCCTCTGCTTTAACAAAAATCTAGAACCAACCAAAAAAGAAAATGAACAAAAAAAGCCCCGAACAAAACCAAAAACAATCATAGAAAAAAAAAAAAAAACAACCAAACAAAACCACACAAAGCAGAAGTCTAGAGTTTTAAGGCCTTTGATTACCTTGACTGAAACTGAAAAACTGATCCAATGACAACTTATCTAGAAAAGCATCCAATTTCAATTTGGAGATACTAAGAGATGTCAATCTCACCTATTCCCACAGTAGCAAGCTCAAAGGGCTCATCACCATCAGGATGCTCTATTTTCTTCAACACTTCAAGTTTCCTTCCTTTATCTTCCAGGTATTTCTCCTCTTCATGCTTTTCTCCAATACATGAAAGCATTGACATCTCTCATTTTCTTTCCATACAGAAATATATGTAGTAACACAAGACTCTTCTGTTTTCCTAACAAGAAATTTTCTTAGTGATGTTTTTTTCCTGGGCTTCCCAACATCCAATTTCTTTTCTGGCTTCCTCCCTAAATCTCAACCTTTTAAAAAGTATTGCATGCAGTTACTCAGTACCTGTATACAATCTGTGCATGATGACAGCAGTGACAAATCTTATGCAGCCAAGAAGCAATTTTTCCTTTTGTTACAGCACTTCACCAGAGTTTTAAGTTCAGCTGTTTGTTCAGAATAAGACCTGCATTTTCTTCTAGCTTCCACTCAAACAGGTCTTCTGTTGATGAGGCTGGCAATATTTTTTTTTACCCTGGAGCTGCATGTTTATATTAAGACTGTCTTGAATCTGAAAAACCATTTAGAAATAAATTGCTGAGTAATTTCAATTGCACATACGCTATTATACTTACAGCATAAACTACTAAGAATTCTTACTAAGACTCTGTGTTGAAGAGTTTCAATTGCACAAATGGAGCAGATATTTTGCTCCTGCTTTTCTTGGCCATATTCTCTGAGAATAGAGAAACTCTCCCTTCCACATTCTGCATTATGTTCCCTGCATGAATGGCAACTTCAGGAGTAAACCCTGTTGTTGGGGGGAAGGAACAAAAATGAGGCTGGCAGGCAAATGGCTCATGTCCTTTCTTCTGTGCCACAGGAATACACCACCCTGTCACTGCAGCCTCATGAGGCACACTAAGTATGACTATACAAGCACTTTGCTTTTCTTTCTAAGCCAACTGTCAGGTCCTGTTGTAAAACATGCAAAAGCTAATTATGTCATGAAGCAGACTCCAGAAATACATGCTCTTGAAGGTAATTTTTTAACACTAGAAAGGCACTTCAATTCCAAAACAAAAACCTCAGCTTCACTACGTATTTATAAGAAGGAACTTCAGTTTCTTTCATTAGCCACTTAAAAAGCCCAGAGGAAGCTCTTATTGCAGCAACGTGGCCCTTCTCATGAAAGCTGTCCAGCCAAGACAGTGAAGAGACTGGCTGCAAGATTTAATTTCAAGTTGTTTCAGTAACAGTGTGCTATTTATATGCTCCTTGAATATTGCCCCAGAGCCAAGAACACCCACAGAGTATAACGACAAGGCACAATTACATCTTCAGTGAATGGGTCGATTCCACCCTCACTAACACCAAGGCCAAGAGTAGCTCCATTAAGCAAAAATTAGCAAGAATGACACCTCGTAAGTCCCCAGGAAAATCAGGCCGGCTGCAAACAAAAGCTATTTAGAGCTTGGTTTTGCTCACTGACACTTCTAAGACAGCAAAACCCGTGGTGCTGGAGGAAACTCTTCTCAGAAGTGACTTAGCCCATCTCCACGAGGCAAGAACACAGTAAGCACTGTCCCAGTCTTCATCACTTCTAAGTGTAGCACCAAACCTACTAGCTTTAGAAGGGGTACACTGCTACTTTCCACAGCTACATCAGTGCAAGATGAATAGGATAAAAGACACAAATATGTCATGAGTACAGTTGGGTGGGCAGCTTTTAGTCAAACAAAATGAAAGAAAAAATATTTGTGGATAGTATTTTTTGCTGTAGGTAATGAGGGAACTGGTACAGTTGCCATTAATTGACATCTGATTTGGCATACTGTTATTATAAAGGAAAAAAAGTGATATTTGAAATTGTCAATAAAGTCACAAAATGCATCTGTGAATGTGAAAATGACTAGAACCCTTATTGTTCAAACTGTGGGTTGTTTCAGACTTCATCTCAAAACTCTGAATCTGCCATCAAGTCCAAATCAGAGATAAACTGCAACTTCAGCAAGATAAAATATTTATATTTAAAGTGCTGCAGGTGAGTCTTTTCTCAGGGGTGCTGGAATTTCTTGAGGATCCAAAAAGGTGCCCAAAGGAAGAAAGGTAGAGTGGCTCTTTCTGAAATATCCCCTTCTGCCACACCTTCACTAGGAAACTGAGAGCCACCCAGTGTAAGCCTTCCTCTGCAGTCCGTCTCTAGAGGACACAAAAAAATCTGAATCTATCAGCATTTATCTGAGAGAATTTCCAAGCTTTTTTCCCCTACCCCTTTTTAAATTCCCTAGGGCACAGGGAAGGAAGGCCTCATCTGGAGGAGACTTTCAAAAGTGAAGCTGGACACCGGGTTACAGGAGTGTGGGTGATACTGGGCAAGGGCTGAGTCATACTGAGTACATTAAAAGTCAGTTAGGGTCAATACAGCTGAGTTCCCATGTACTTACCACCTTTACAGGGTTCTCTTTTTAAAAGCAATTCCATTTACAAACCTACTCAGCAACAGTAGTCTTGTAAAGTGTACATGTAACAAGTCACAAGTTGTTCCATTTATTTGAGTAAATATCTGGTAAATAAAATCATCAGTAAACATTACAAAATTAAATACATTAAAAAAGCTTGCCAGTATACATAAAATTCACAAACATGTACTTCTTTTGAAAAATAAAATATGTTCAGAGCACCCTTGATATAAAATGCCTGACTAATGTCACCTACCAGTAAATGGTAGCTTTTCAAACATTCTAGTTAGGACATTTTCCAGAAGGGAGCAGGGATCTCTGTACTTGTCCTTACAAGTAAGAGAGCCCAAGTTAAGAAGTCTGTCACTTCTCAGGGCAGAGCCATAAACAAAGGCTGTATTACTCTTTGCCTACCTTTATAGGAGAGGAATCTGCATTTGATTAAGACCACATCATTAAATGCAATACAGTACTTACAATTCATTTTGGTATCACTGCCTTTCCTCCAGCATGAACCAGCTTTTAAATGCTGATGGACATTTCTCTAGATATCACTCCAAGCCCATATTCAGTATAGGTCAGCACAGCTCCAAGACACCATGAGGTGGAGAGGAAGTGATCCTGGCAAAGCATCAAAGTCAATCAAATAACTTTTAAGTCTACAAATTAAGCCCTTAAAATTCCCAATTTTCATATGCTGTGGTCTAAACAAGGAGATATGATGAGATTCTTCACTGGGCTGCTTTAAGGGTATTTAGAAAAATGGCAGCGTTCATTTTAGTAATCTAAATTGGTACCTTTTGGTAGCAAATTTGCAATAACCACCATTTAAATAATTTACTATAACAAACTCCTCCTTCCATCCATGTGAAACAGTATTCACAACCCACTTTAAAATTTATGTACAGACAAGCACAAGAAACTTGACATCCATGAGTTAAATGTACAACCAACTTAAGAAACGTTATCCAACTAGCTGCAAGGAGAAGTCTCCTAGCTCTGTAAATTTACAAGATCTTCTGGTTCACCACATAGGCTTGCTGCCCCTCATTGCTAACTCTTGGATTCTTCACTTGCTTCAGTAATCCTCAGGCGAAAGTTGAGCATCATCCAAATCGTTGATATTTTTGATAAAAAATAATTGACACTTAAAAAAGAACCATTAAAACACACAAAAAAAATTCCTTGAGTCAAAACTGAATAAAATCAAAAAAGTTGTGGAGAAAGACAATTATTTTACTAAAGGTCTTGTATTCAAAGTCCCATTTCCCTTGCCATGTCTTTTACAGAGTGCTATTACTTTGAGTTATTTATATACTCTTCTTTTGAGGGGGACTGAGTTTCCTCATTCCTCTTATCCGAGTTAGCAGCTCTTTGATAAATTCCTAGGGAAAAAAAAAAAAGAAAATATGAGTAATTTCAATGATCCCATAATACCATAATCAAGGTTTTTTTAAAAATGCAAATGATACATTTTTATTTAAGCTTTTACTGCTAAGCTGGAATTTCTCTGGCCTGATTGCCAGGAACCTTATACACATTCTTCCCATCCAGCAGAAGTGTGAACAACGAGCTTTTCCTTGTGATTGTGCCGGCTCAGTTATAACCCATCTTTCAGGCTTTTACTGCACAGGGCCTTACACCAACTACTGAATAAAGCAAAACCTATGGCTGGATACAATGCAAACAGTCAAAGCAGACTTCCACAGCTTAAGCCTGCACAGAAATCAGCACTCTTGCCAAAAGAGGTGCTTCTCTTGCCACTCTCCACGCTGGAACTAGTATTTGGGTTGGCTGCATACTGAGCTGTACAAGAAAGCTGATCTGGCTAAAAAACTCAGCTGTTTTTCCTCTTGCCCTCCTACTTTGCAAGCTGGCTCAGCCCTCTGACCAGCCCCACCACCCAGGCCACACTAACACTTGTGTCAGTCCAAGGCAAGGCAGGAACAAGGAGCCAGAGGTAGCACCACTGGTTTATGATGGGTGAAACTGGTTGCAGAACTAACAGAATGACACTACTCTGAAAACAAACAAACAAACAAACACCAAACCCGCCCCCCCCAAAAACCCAAAGAACCCAGAACACAACAAACCAATTCTTGGACCAGGTCTTTATTCATGGTGATACTTTCCCCAGTTTCAGCAGATTTCCTCTCTTTAAACTGTGTGAGAACAGAAGCTTACAGATTTGCATCATTCTCTGAAACTCTTTTGGTATACAATTTCTTGCAGGTGCATTAAAAGCTAAATGACCTCCTTACTGTCACATTGGGAAAATAATGTTTATCCACAGTACTGTGTATACACCTACAAAAAGGTTCTTATGAAATCAGCTAGCTGTAAACATGGAATGTAATTATTCAGTTAGGCTGATGTGAAAAGGGACAGGGATTTGAGCTTAGTGGATGGTGTCCTGGCCCTTGGCAGTCAAAATAGATGATCTTTAAGGTTCCTTCCAACCCAAACCATTCTATAATTCTATGAAACAACTAAAAGCATTATTTTCTGGATGAATGCTTGAAGTTAAAAATTCCAGTGAACAAAGTCACCACTTAAATGACAACACAGCACCTTTCAAAAAAGGTCACACTAAAACATGTATTACAAGGTGCTGCACTTTGCTTAAGGAAAGTCTGCCTAAATGTGTATTTTAACTTGAGAAATATATTAGGTTCTTCTGGTGGGACCAAGGCCCAATAAACCAATTTCCTTTCCTGACAGATTATGCACATCTGTAGTGAACTGCATGTACTGTTGCATCCTGGTTATTGTTGTAGCCACACTACCTGTGGCTGCAATGAGCAGCAGCAAAGGCAGAGCAGCTACACGACAGTGGGGTCTCCACCCTGAACTAAGTGAAGGTCACTTCAGGAATACATCTATGCATATCAAAATCATGCTTCAAATCTGGACAGACAGCCTAATAAGATGATCAGAAAAACAGGTTTCTTAAGACCCCCAAATCTTTTCCCTCCATCCTCTTGAAGCTGTCTTATTTCACTAAGGCACAAGCCACTGCAACAATATCAACTCTAAACTTGTCACAGTTTAGTACTTCTCCACTGAAAAATCAGAAGAAGGAGGAAGACATGCTTACTCTAAAAATTCACAGCTTTCAACAAACTTTGCATTAGTTCTGTGTCATCATATCACCACTATAAGGACCTGTTAGGTAATGCAAAACTATATGGCATGGTGCTGCTTGAAACACATAAACACACTTTAGGCTATTTTACTATCAAACTTACATAAAACCCTGCAGTACAAACATTAGAGAAATAAACTCCCTAAAGTGATCTTAGAAGATTTTTACTTGGTATTAATGTCATTTGTATTGCCTCTCAACAAGCCTTTCCATTAAAAAAACCCAAAAAATTATAGTCTCATCAGATTAAGACAGCTTTGGAGAAGAATGGGCTGAAGCACAGTTCTTCCCTTAGAAAAACTTTAAATTGTCCGTTCAAGCCACAAATACTCTACAAGAAGACACTGCATCTGGAAACTCTCCAGTAGCTTCACAGAAGTAAGAGCCTTATGGGAAGGGGCATCTGCAGAGTGGACAGGAACATCTATGGTACTCTGTAATCATTAGGGATATCCCACCCTGCCATTCCTCTGCCCGTTCTCCCGCAACTCAGCAGAGTCTGGAGCAAGTTTCCCTTAGATATGAAATGCAGCCAGGGGTCAGTTGCTTTTTAATATGACATTATAGCACAAGAGAGTAATTCCTCCCCTTATACTTCGAAGAGTTATCACAAGTGCCTTCTTTTGCAAAACAAGTTTTCAGGCAAGTTTAACACCACCCAGAAACTTCTTAATGCTGCCAAAATAAACTAAACTGTGGGGTCAACCCCCTAAAGGAGATCTGAAGCAACTGTCACTATTCTTAAGGCAGAGAAGGCATTCATTTGAAGAGGTACATACAATAATTTAAAATGCTTTATCCCTCAGGAACTAATGTTTTTTTCCTTGAAATAAGGGTCTGCAGTACCAAAGAGTAAAACCCAACAAGAGCATTTTTCACGTGGTAGACATTTTGCATAATGCAGTAGCGCTGTTGTGCACTTCCCGTAGACACCCAAACCACAACACTGGTTCAGCACATTTCTGATGTAAGTAGCACTTTGCATCTGACACTCGCACAGAGCTGGCTGTCATTAACACAGTTGTGCTCCGGTGCTTGTGCCTTTCTTGCTCTGCAGTTCCCCATGAAGGAAAAGCAACATTCTAGAAAAGATGCACATTTTCCCTCATGGAGGCAGGAAAGGAGACTTCACAGCATTTCAGTAAAACTTCACTTTATAACTGAAACCACTACACTAACCAACTCAGGTTTATGTCAGCAATAGCCATTTTGTTTTTATAAGCCATTACTCAAAAATTGCAGTGTTGTTCCTTGTGGCCATTTGAGTCAAGACTTAATATCCTCATCTATCTCCACCTCGTACACAGAAATCATTTTACACACAGCATTTTACTGAAATCTCCCCCCTACAAGATATGATGAAATTTAGCATCAGACGTTCAAAAGCTGATAGTGAACTAATCTATGTTAAAAGCACTTCTGTAATACAGGTTGAATTATCTATGCTTATTATATATACTGATTTTATTCATGGAGTTAAAAAACAAGAATAATTCAGCTAAGGATTCAAGAACTTATTCATTATTCCTTGAAGGGTTATAGCCAAGAATACACTAACTACATGCACTTCTAATACAAGAAAAATCTCATACCAGTACTTTGTGCCTTGGTATATAAAATAAGAAAAAGTTTTTAGAAAGTGAAAAAATGTATGCAAACTTAGTTAAAATTCTTTTTTACAGATTTTCTGCAAGGAGGAACCCTTATTAAAAGTATTGAGAAACTTGTTAATTTGTAATACTAAATCATTGTTTCTAGAAGACATCTTTCTAATTCTAAAGGCAAATTTTAATGAGAGACAGACTAAATCTATAGTTCATTTGAACTCATCTATATACAGCCTTAGGCAAAAAAATAATAAAGGCAAAAAACAAAGGTGAAATGATAATTCAGGAAAGGGGAAGAAATCACCTCTCTTTGGTGGTATGACTCATTGTTTTAATGAGGTCATTTGACAGACAATGAATTCCAGGCTTCCTATTCAAGTCTTCCAATTAATTCTGGAGACTAATTAGACTCTGCCTCTCCAGATTTCTCCTCCTCAAACAATACACATGTAGCAGGACTAGTTTTTAAACTAAAATTTAGAGCTTCTAGTCCTCCTGCTTCACTAAAGCATGAAATGAATCTTAAGTCCACTTTCCTTCGCAGCTTTACTTTCCTGTAGCCAGGTCAAAAATGAAGATTTCCTTAAATGTTTGCCCAAGGCTATTTCTTGGAGATGTCTTCATTAGTTGGATGTAAAAACTAAAGTCAGCCTGGAGAGCAATCCCACAGCTACTTGAGAAGAACCTAAATAATAGCCCATCTTACTGCCAAACACCTTCTCTTCCACACATGCTCAAACTCCCCCAAAGCCAATTGTACAGAGAGAAGGGAACTGCTTTGGGAGAACAGGGCCAGAAGATACCTTCTATTAGCAAGAACTAGTGCAGCATCTCTGTAGCCTCACGGAACGATGCCCTCAACATGCCCTCTCCAGTGAGGCCACAGCACCATTAGTGTCCAGAGCATGAAATTTTTGCAGCAATTTAGCTTCTTGGTGAGCTCTGTATAAGGCACTAACTACATACCACAAGGCTTAGCTACAGTAAAGACTTGCAGCCCAATTATTCTCCAATTCGGCAGCATGTAAACAAGCACAGCTTATTCTTGTCAAATCACCACTTGCTCTTCCATTCTGATATTGCTATGGGTATTTATGAGCTGTATTCATGACTACTTGCAGAAATGAAAACATGCAATCTTAATTCCCTCCAACACTGTAGTACAATATAGGGCAGATCTCAGCAGGCACATAAAAAGTTTTAGTTCACTGAATTCAGCGGCCAAATGGATGAACAAGAAATCAAGTTTTACTTGAAATGCATCTGCCTGCATTACTTTTAAACAAGAAATTTTTCTAATCTTTTTTCTCTACATATTCTCCTATTTAATTTCAAGTAATATGGATACAAAACACACTTGCTGTGACTTAATAATGTATGATGCATCAGCTGCCCTGGTTTGCCCCGATGTAAGGCAGCACACTGCACTGAGGCTTTAGGACACATCTGCAGTGACTATTGCTTCTTGTGGGTATCCTACATATTGCTGCCTTGCAATTGCATAGAAAAAAACAAACAGTAACATTAACTTGAAATAATTCATAACATATTAGGACAAAAATAAACATATGGTCCTTCAAAAGTTATGAGATTCTGTTTCAGAAGCATTGAGCTTTCTATTCACGCCTGCATACAAAAAACATAAATTATGTCAATACATACACAAAACAGCTTTTACCTTTAAAAACCACAGTACCTAGACCACTCTGAAAGCTGCATCACAAGCCTGTCATTTGCTCCAACTAGGAACTAAACTTGGGGAAGCATACAGTTAAGCAAATGCATCTCTACCTTTTTCAGAAGTGTTACAAGCTGATGAAATAGTCCAACCACTGAAGTAATTGAGTAGTCAGTAACTTAAATCTCTGCCCAAATTCTCCAGAAAATATGCACAACAATTCAACACAGTTTGTTTGCAAACCATATTAAAAATTATTACTTGAAGTCTCCTGCAATGCAGCTTTCTTTAATGATGCAACTTCATCTCCTTTTTCTCCCATTTTGCACTAAGTGAAGAATTGTACTAACAAAATAGATTTAATCCTGCCCTAATGGGAGAGATGTTCAGCCCATTCATCTGAAGCTTTGTATATTTCTATAAGAAAAGAAAGAAGTAAATAAACTGAAAATCTAATTTATCCAGTTCTCTTCAAACACTCATTATCTGCAGACCGTGTGTTGCTCAGCTGCATCTTTTGAAGTCAGTAAGCATAAAAAATTGCCCACTCATTGGATTTCTCTCCCACAGTAGTTTAAGAGTTTCCTTGTCATTTTTCCTGTCATCACTTCGACAGTCCCACTAGTGGAAGCTCTAATTCACATCAGCCACAAATATTACAGATTTTCTCCAATGCCCAGTCTAAATAAGTGGCCTTGCTGTTACCAATAGCAGAGATAACAGCAATGCAGATTTAGTCAGCCTTCTTCAAAATACATCTTGAAAAGACCTCATAGATTTCATAATTACAACTGTCTTCCTACCCTAAATAAGAGTCTATTGTGAAGTATCTAAACATCATCATCAAGTTTGCAGATTATATTTAAATTTGTTACATTCACTGCAAACATTAAGATTCTCCACCATCAGATGATGACAGAGAACATCAGACAGAACTGATACAGCAACTCGACAAAGGTCAGAGTGGGGTTTTCCACAAGTGACATGTGGGACTGTATGAAGAACTGACTGCTCTGGCACACAGATGATGCAGGAAGAGGATGCTGCTCCGTGCTCCTCTTCAATTACAGAAGTTCAGATCCAAAATTTGATAATGGTACTGATTTAGCAGATACTATGTACACAAACTTAAAGGATTAAGTCTTTACATAAAGGTCCCACACGGAGCATATTTCCATATAAATTAAAACAGCCATAACTGCTACCTAAGAAAAGTTTTTAATATTTTAAAGCATAATCAACAGTCTAGCTGTATCTCCATTAGAAGAAAGGTTTTGTAACAGTTCTTCATAAGTTACTGTCAGCTGTTATCTTTGGCCAAATTATTAAAGAGGTTGGGAACTCTTTCCATGTTTTAAGTGACCTGGATAACTCAGCTTCCTCTGATGAAAAGTCAATCCAGGATACATACAAACGTTCCTCAGTCTTTCCTTAACCTTTAGTCTAAATGGAAGATACTGAGCAAAACTGACTTAAGATATACATTTGCAGGTTTAGAGGGTTTTTTTTACAGCTGGGTAAGAGCTTTGAGTTATTAAGCTTTTTGCCTGCACTATTTTTCTTTATGTTCTGAATAGCAGGGACACCATATTACGTAACTTTTCCCCCAGTTAGGGATTACTACTTTTTGCAAATTGTGTATTGATAAAACCCCTAGTGCACTTGATAGACTGTATTTCATTGGTCAGAAGAAATTCTATTAGCTCATATCCATTCTCCACAAATCTAAAAATCCTTTCACTAGCCAACTACCTCAATAGTTATAAATGGTCTGCAAATATAAAAGGATTGCAGATTTTCTAGACAAGGATCCTCATATAGCAAGTTTAAGCCAATTAAAAGGCTCTTCTTGGTCCACACATGGCAGGACAAAAATCACTATTTTTAAGTGGCCTAAGCTAGCAGTCATGCAGTATTACTGGGCTCATCACGCCATAGACGAAGAAAAGTTGTTGTTGTAAAATAGTCCTGGGATGTGACTAATTTTGGAAACTATACTCACAGAATCACAGAATCAATTAAGTTGGAAAAGACCTCTGAGATTGAGTCCAAACTATGACCAAACACCACCTTGTCAACTAGAGCATGGCATGAAGTACCTTTCCTTGAACACCTCCATGGTGGTGACTCCACCATCTCTTGGGCAACCCATTCCAATACCTATCAACCCTTTTGTGAAGAATTTCATCCTAATGTCTAACCTAAACTCCCCTGCCATAGCTTGAGGCTTTCCTCTTCTCCTATCACTAGTTCCTGGGAGAAGAGGCCAACCCCACCTGTCTACAGCCTCCTTTCAGGTAGCTCTAGAGAGTGAGTGGATTAATTACCCTCTCAACTTGGCTATCTCTAAAGATTGTCAAGGAAGATGGATATTCTCCCAGATAAGGGAGCTGCCTCCATCCCATCCACAGTGGCCTGAAGACTCAGGTCACCAGTTCAGTATTAAAATCTCACCTCAATGCAGGTGCCTTCAGGGCAGACAAGGCTATGTGTCCAGCATGTTGTTTACTGTGAACTGCCACACCAACTTAATTTACCAGTATGGCACAAATCTTTCCTGTACAACCAAGGTTTCCAGTGGAACACTCACTGACATCTGTCATGTACTCTTATCAGCTCCCTGAAATTTGTCCTTGCATTAGGTCAATCTTCACAGCTAAAAAAAATCATTCATATGACATGTCTGATGAAGAAGGAAGAAGGAAGAGAGAGAAATTTGATCTTTGTATTCTTCCTCTGCCTTCAGACAACACAGAGATAAGAGGTCAGCACATGAGTGACTGTTAAATAAACCCATGGCAACCTGCTCCTCCCACCTAGTCATGACTCCAGTTTTCTCTTACTAGCCTGCGACAAGAGCCACGTCAGGCTCTATATGCCGTATCCGTCTTCACACCTATCTTAAGGCCCACCAAGGTTCAATGGCACTTGCTTAGAGAAGGCTGGAGAAGGCGACAGGGTCACCTGTAGTGTAGCATTACTACAGTGAGACAGCTGAAGACTTGGCATTATGGCATCTCCATAATGGGAGATGTGTGTAAGGCAAAACCAAGATACAACACACAACAAACTCTACAGGTGTTATCAGCTGAGCCTTTATGGGTCAATTCCCCGCACTGTCAAAATGTTTGTACCAGCAACTATAATAGCAATTCTGGAGAATCTTCCCAATCTACCATAGGGGTCAATAAAAATGGAAAAGCCTTGAAGAAAATATCTCATGGACTGTGAAGCGACTATTCAACCACACCAGCAGTTCCTGATAGTCTGACTATCCTTAAGCCCCACCAGTTTATGTGGCTACAGCTGCAGGTATTACAGAAGAACCAACCTATTTGCAGCCTTGTTTCAAAACCAAACGCCTGGCTTCTAGTCATGCACAGCTGAAAGGCCTCTGACAAGAGGAATCCTGTAAGCCAACCCCTCTATTAAATACTGCGCAGCAGCCACTTCTGGGAAAGAACTGACTCTACAAATGGAGCTAACAAACTGACCCATGACCTAGACTTTTGATTTTTACAATGAGTCCAAGGGGGTTTTTTTTTACAATATTTACTCTTCCTAGTAAGCATACATTACTGTATGAGAAGCAGGCTGTATTGGCACTGCACACATTAATAGATAGGCAAATTGAAAGTTGAGTAACTAAATTCTGCTAGTACAGGTTATCCCACAATTTTATTCAAGTCTATTCACACAACAGCTAGTCTATTCACACAAACAATTCGCTGAGCTGCATATCTGCATAACAGTTCTCAGAATAAATTTTACTGTCCTAGATAAAATTAAATGATTTTACAGTGAAGAGCACAGTCCAACATGCAAATATTTTAGCCATCTGATGAGAATTATGTTTAGTTTTCTTAAACATGACAGCTTTAAAAGTCAGTATAGTCAGTAAGGACATTAGAGAAAACAGTATTGACTGCAATGGTCAGCAGTTCCTCCACAGAGTACAATCACATTCCTACTGTAGCTAAGTGACAGGCACAAACATTTTCAGGATATAAAGCTCCAAGTCTATCAGCTAGCCATTAATATTCATCTAGTTATTTTATTATAAGAATAAAAATAAAGTTACTTTATCTTGAACATAACTACAGTTTCCAAAGCTTAATAGCATTTTTTAAAAGTCTTTTACCTCTGTTGGTTTGTAGCAATCTACAAGGGTTTCCTAGAAGCAAAATATGAAAGTGTCAGTATCCATACAGAGTAATAGTGAACATAAACAAGTCATGGTATGAAACCTGCAAAGGGAGGGGAGAAAGAAAAGGAGGAAGAACAGGAATCACTGAATGAAGACGTTACTGAAAACCCAAAGTTATACAAGTCACCTTTGCGCCCTAGGTGGATCAGAATGATTTGTACCAGGAGATTAATAATGTCTTCTTTCTCCAGGTAGAAAGTTACAAAATCTCTGTCTCCAAGAAAAACTGAGAAAAGGAGGAGAATCCAAGAACATTTCTCCCAGGAACAGACATGTGAAAGGCAGCTTTCTGTGAGGACATGAGAGTCTTTGCGATGCAGAAATAGAGACGTTAGTTATTCCCAGCAGGGCATTCCTAGCAGGGAGCTGCTGCAGCTGGTTTAGGCAGAAGCAACAAAGCTATTTATGAATGCTGAGCAAACAGCCTGGGGCCATGCCCCATGTCTCTGTGGCTGGCCAGCAGGCACCGGGAAAAGGGTGCTAACAGGCACTAAAATGAGATGTGCTGAGTCGAACCACCACATTAGTCACCTCCCAGAAGCAAGCTGAGGGCAAGCCACGGCTCTGGAACAGTTTTCCTTTTCTTAGTGCATCTGAAAAGATTATAAATGGAGACATTTCCTACTGGTTTTATATATTGGTTTAGAGAGAGATTTATATTAAGGCAACGATGTTTCTTTTCTTCTCCCCCTCATTCTTCCATTTGTTAACTCCTACCTCACACAAGATTCAAAGATTTAGAGAGCTGGTTTAAACTGTGTCATTTCAGCAGATAGCTTTTGAATTTCCCTACTAATTCCTGTGCCTGACCATCTTACCCTTTCTTTGAACTTTTTGGTGCATTCCAATTTCTATCTAGTATAGACAGAAATAATTGCCAGTAGTCTAAGCACAAGGGGAGATTTCTGGTCTGTATACACATTTCTACTGCTGAAGTGAATCACAGAAACTATCTGGTCATCATAACTGAATCTCAGTCATATAGCTTTTTCCATGTACTGTTCTTCATTTTCCTATATTTTCTGTTCTTTATTTTATATACTTGTACAAATTATTATGAGGCTAATTTGGCTTAGCGTATTTCCCTCTATTAATGGGTTCTTTTATTTACCAGTGTTATCAGCTACCTTCCAAAAATTTTTTTATCTAAAAGGATTTTGATTGCCTTTGAACAGTCTGGTAGACTATGCTAGACTAGATCTAAGAATCTCTCCATTCTAATTCTATGTTTGCAGTGGATTCAATCAAATATAAGATATTGATCCAGATGCATTACTTCAGCCACCTTCTGATTTAAAATTATAAAATAATATTACCTGTAATTTGAGAGCTCTCTCCTCTTCATTGGCTGCATCAAGAAGGTCATCAATGTCAATTTCTACCTCTGGCATTTCTTCTTCCTGAAATGCAAAAATACCCACTTAGTCCATAGAGCTATCTTTTAACTAAGCCCAAAAGCAGCCTAGTGACAGCACACAAACCCATCTTCCTGGAGCCAGACAAGGAAATCAATAGGGGATGGTGGCTTAATTCCTTGCTCCCAGACCAGCACCAGGCCAAGCCCCAGCCTCACAGGAGGTGACAGTTCTTAAGCAATCTTGTGCTCACAGCCAGGAGGACAACCCATGCTATTCTGACAGTACTGGGCAAGAGGATGAAGAAGAAAAAGTAGAAGGAAGAAGAAGTCGATAACAACTGCAGCAAGCCACAAAATTGTTTTGAAAGCATTTTTGATTGGACTCCTTTTCTTGGTAACACTGTGGAAGATCTCCCTTCTATAAAGTTAGCTTACAAGGATGACATACATGCTCCATCAGAAGAACTCAGATTTTTCAGTACCTGCAGAGAAGCAAAAAGTCTAAGGCATAGAGTATTTTAGAGAATTTTTCTTAAACCTCCTCTACCCACACACTTCTCTCTTTGCATCACCAACACATCAGATGCCTTGTTCCCTGAGTCAGAGCAGCAGTCCATACATTTTGAAGGACCCCTGAGCTCTAGAATCTCAAGGAGAATTCATCATCCACAGATATCACCATTTATTGTGTTTTCAGTTATGCAAAAAACGTGCTGCTGGCCATTTTATACATTTTCTCATCAAAATTGTTAAGCAGCTCCCTGCTGCACATACAAAACTCCAGCCTCAGCCACTCTCCCACACCAAGTCCAGCCTTGACAGCAGCCTCAGTGCCATGGCACACGGCTCCTCTGTTGCCCCTCCTCCATCTAAGCCAACACATGGGCACTGCAAGACTCTCCTCTCCCACAAGTACACTGCCAATCAACTCACTGATGCAGCATCACTTGGGCGCCTACCTAATGAAAACAGGGACCCGAAAGCCTCCAAAGGGGAGGGTGAATTTAAGAGTCAGGATGAAGCAAAAACATCACAGCAGCAGCTGCTGCCTTTATGTACCCCACCAACACTTTCCAAGATCCTTTAAAGAAGCATTTTAACAAAAATGTGGTGGTTCTAGCAAGTTGCAGAAGTCTCAACAATTATGAAATAATTTAACAGCTCCAATAGCAACTGCCTCAGGTAATACCAAAATTATTCTTTTACTGGGTAAAAGACAGTACAATGAAGCAATGAAGATAAGTTAGTTCAAGTTAATCTAATCAAAGTTAAGCACCAAAGTGGCAAACAACTAGCTGTATCAAACTCCAGCTAAAATGCCAACTGTTCAACATCTTTTTGAGTGTGAGGAGGAAGGACAGAAGTTGGATGATTAAGTTCTCCATTCCCCATCTCTGAAGGAAAGTGTGCAGGGACACTATAGCACAGTTATGCAGGCAGTTACACCCCATGAACAAAAATACACAAAGCACACCCTTTGCCCAATCAGCCTGGTCAGAAAGGAAGCATAGACATTTGCTGAGATGAAGTAAAGATACCAATTACTGTAACACAATCTGGCAATATGGGAATTTCTAACCCAGTGCAACAGATTCACTAGCAATTTAAACAAGAGGAAGACTATATATTCAGTAAAAGCCATCAGAATTGGAGAGGATAAAGACTAATCCATAGCAGTGGTATAGTTACTTAGTAGCTTGTTATCCCAACTCTATGCTAATTCGCATATCACACCAAGAACCAGAAATTCCCCACATAGGTAGTAAACCTCCTGAACATTTTATCTAAGCAGCTCAGCCTAAATACTGTTAAGACAGGATGCCTGGAGATACTGCTAATATTGTAAACTTATCAAAACACACATCCATTGAACTGTGTAAATAGCAATTGTGCATATGTCTGCATTCAGAAGTGCTGTTCAGCACATTGAATATTTTGTCAGATACACATTTTGAACTCTTGTCTCTTGGAGCAGCATTCTAGCAAACTGAAACAACGATGAAAAGCAGCAGTGAGGGGAAATTGCCTAGAAGGTATATAATGCTTTTTTGTGATCACACATCATTGAAGCTCAGTGCTCCCGAAAGGTTAGTTTTACTCTGAATGGTACCAGTTGAGTGGAAGAAATCCTTGCTTCTATCCCTCTTCCCTCTTATCTTCTTCAAATCATCCTTCTCCTACATCTTCAAGGTTCACAGTGCCATCAATTCAGAGGGCGATTGCACACGCAGTTCATTGATACTTTGGTATAAGAGGTAACACAGGTTCTGTACATCACAGAAAGTGATAAAAAATAAATTACAACTATTTCTGAAAAAAGGAATTATAATTGTATCTGACACAATAGCATTCAATTAAGTTACACTTTCTGTAAAAGATCATGTGTATCTTTTTCACTTCACAGCATATTTGAACTCTGATACACAACACAAATGGAGGGGGAAGCCCAAAAAAGGTAACTCTTGCTCTTATTTTTGGCTGAATGAACAAACAATCAAAACACCTTTTCTCCATCTGAACTACTACGCCTGCATGATCCAAAGAGTTTTATGTTAGGCATGAAAAACATGCCCTTAGGTCAGGAGCCTGACCACTCCATAACAGCTGTAATGACAGAGGGAAGAAAGACAAAGTCATGCCTTCTGTTAGACAGATTTTATTGGTGAGATTAGTCTGGTTGCTCCAATTACAATTCAGCAGCTAGATACAGATTGGGCTGGGCCATGCCTGAAAGGGTCTGTGAATAGCCAAAGGATGGTATTTTAAGGGTCTTGTTACTGTCATGAGGCTGTGCAGAAAAACAAACACTGCCACCAGTTCTGCTCCAGTAAGAGGGAGACAAAGTGCTCCAAATAGCACATAATGGGGGGGCAAGAAACCACTAACAGAATGCTGACAGGGAGCAGCCCCCAGAAAAGCTAAAATAGAAGGGGGGTGGGGGTTCCGGGTGTAAACATCTATCAACTGAAACTCCTGGGGGAGAGGAGGACGGACACTCTCCTTTTAAACACCCTCTGCAGTCTGCATAGACAATGTAGGCAGAACATGAGCTGCTTAATCATTCAAAAGTCAGAAAATATCAAAGACAGCTTCCATGATATTTAATGCAACTTAAATTCAACCTTGCATTGAAAGACAGCCCCATTACTCTTTAGGATGCATGAATTCTTTGCAGGCTACTGGCAAAAGACCTTGGGCACAGATGTGCATTAAGTAGTAAATAGCTGTAGCAGTTTAAGATATTACAACCTCTCCAGCTGGCAGTGGTGAATGAAACAAACAGGTGAACATCCATTAGTAAGATCAGAGAAAGGTCTTCAAAACCAGCTCCCACAGAGGCTTAAACCAAAGCACTGGATTTTGCAGGGGCATCTTGAAGAACACTTGCACACTCCAGTCTGCTGACCCTGAGGACAGCACCTCCAGTACAGCAAAAGCAAGTCTGACATCATTCCAAGTATCTACTAATTAAACATTTATTGGAGGCTTTAAAATTTAAAGGGCAATGGTTGCCCTATGGATAACTTCCCACTATAAATCCAACTGGCAAATTAACCTATTATCCCACACCCTCACTGTCATTCACTGTGCATCATCACACTTGCAGTGCTGGGAAATAATTAAATAGGCTTGTTTAATTTTTACTTTAGATTTTAAATCTGGGAAAGAAAGGAGAAGTTAAATGCAGCAAGAAAAGTTAAAGCCGTCATTTGTATAGTAAGTTTGGAAATAGCAGAAAAAGATAACGAGAAAAAAATGAAGGAAAAGGAAGGAAAGATGACCATACAATTGAGACATATGAAAGTTTCAGTTTGTATGAATCAGAGATTTCTCTCGGAGTCCTGGAAGATTGCCAGTAAGTGATCAAAGCCAAACTAGAAAATAGGACCAGTTTTTCTGGAAATATCCATTTAATATATGAAAATATTTATTTATTTTAGAACAGGCATCTGCTGGGCATCTAATAAAGGCAGCTCTAAACCAGTTCATCTGCAGACATGGATGGCACTGCAAGACAGGGGTGCAAGTCTCAGGATGACAAATAAAAAACCCCATAAATTACCAGGACTAGAAATCATTGGTTGCATATGTAACCTGGTGGGATTATGAATGGATTGCACTTAGTCCAAGTAAATTAATATGACCGAATACTAATTTTTAGGAAACACAAAAGAAAAACTTACATGCTTCTTGTTTCAAAGCATTCAGTTGTTTTGAGGGACTTATGCATGAGGGCAAAAGTGGATGAAAGCGAAAACAAAAAAAAGAATAGTTTAAGTGATCAAAAATTATTAATCCAGAATTAAAGAAAGCTTTTTTATTTAAAGCCAATCCTAGTTAAGTGCAGAGTCAAAATACACAAGAGGAAGAGAAGATTAGGAACGGATGCTGAAGACAGCAAGAAGGTACTCAAAAGTGCCAGGGTTCATGAAATGTGCAGTTCATGAAATGTGCAGTAAGAACAAGAATCCTCAGTGGTAAAACCCAATTACTAAATGACAGCATGTTTTCTCCAGTCCTGAAATATTAAGAGCAGTAATGCCATAGCAGACATGATGATCTAATGTTAGACATGAAAAGAAAAAAACCCTCTCATTTCTTTTGGTCCAGGTGAAGCAGTTCATGCAATAGTGAATATTAGTTTGCACTGCTGATGGTCCATCAACACATTTAGGATGCTGCTCCCAGTATGATACAATCTTTAGCATGCAGTTACATATTATTTTCTCCCCCATCAGGCACTTATCTCATTAGCGACCAGTCACTGAACGTGAAATCTCAAAGGCAATACAGAGACTGAGGCCCCACACTCCTGAGCACATGCCATTCAGTCCTGGTTCCAGCTACGAGGTAGAAAAACCCATGTTGTACTAAATCTGTTCTAACCAGAGCAGAAGCCTCTTCCACCAAGAGCAAGTCTACCTTCCTCTATAACTCTTGTTTATTGAATAAAAGTGCAGAGACATTCAAGGCAAAGTTACCAGATTTCTCCACTTATTTTGAGTCAATAATCCTACTGTTTACGAATAATCATGATTTATCTGTGGCAGTGTGACTCTTTAACAGAAACCTTGTCTGTGCTGAGCCTGTCCTCAAGTCTGGCATCACGTGGATCCAGTTAAATACACGACAAAGGGGGGACACAAAGTGCACACCTGTCAACAGAACGGCTTATGCAAGCTGCCTAGTATCTGGTGCACCAAATGCACCAAATGCATCTACATCTACATAGCATGGTATGAAGGGCTGGATAAAAGTCAAGGACACGCTGTTTTACCTGTGTGGTCCAGATCTGACGTACCCTCACCCCAGAGCTAGCAGTCCATAGCCCGGCGCACACACCACTAGGGGGAGGTAACACTTTGCAAACACAAGGGCCCCTGAAGTGGCTGGTGAAGCACGGAAAGGTCCTCTGAGCCCTAGGTACAGTTCTCGGTCTGGAGAACAGTCTAACTTTTATCCTCAACTACACATTGCCCTCTGCTCCTGTTCTTAGAAATGTAGCCCTCAGCTTTTACTTTAACATCTTGTTTCCTGCAAAATCCTACCACCTCTGCTCCTATCTTTTTGGGTATTTGCTTCTACATCCAGCCTTTGTACCCCTTCTCTGCAACCGAGGGCCAGAGAAAGGACTGCTGGAAGCAGAAAAAGGAGCAACTCAGCTCCCAGGCACCGTGATGAGGGCTCCCTGCCAAGACGAAACTGCAAGAGCCCAGCCCCTTCTAGTTCCCCACAGAGCAAGCTTGTTCACATATGCCAATCTTTGAGCTTATTGCCAAACTTTAACAAGTTCAGGCACATGACAAGCACAAGTGAAAGAGGAGGGGAGTTGCTTGATTAAACTGAGAACACTTTCATAAACTGGCCACAGGCATCTCCGACACACAGCAAATCTGGTCCCTCCTAAATTTCCAAGATCACACATACCAGAGTTTCAATTTGGCTGTTGAAAGTCCTCAAGCAATGTGGAAAACCACTTTTTTTTCTTCCTGATTTTAGTCTCAACATTAGAAATAACTGAAGTCTTAGCTAAAAAGCTTTTCAAGATATTCCAGCTGAGACAGGCACACAGTGTGAGCCTCCTCAGCTCAGACTATTTCATTTTGGACAAGTTCAACATTTTAAGTGTGTTTGCCAGTTGTTAAATCAAGAGTAATGCCAAGAACAATCCTTATGGAGCTCTGCATGGAGGACTACAAACCTTGCTGTGAAGCAGAGGGGGAGCTTACCTCGCAATTTGCAACGTCTAGCAATATAGAGGATGAAACAAAGCTGCAGAAAAGGTGAGAAAGATGGACAGACAAACACACAGTGATGGTGTTTACACAGGCAGGCACAGCTGGACCACAGCTAGCTCAGCCAATGTGCACAAACTGCATGGTCCAGAAAACGTAGCTGCATTAGGGCAGCTTTCAGACCAAGAGAACAAACCCTCTTGGCAGAGCATTTATATTCAAGTGCCATAGTTTATTAACACAGCAATTAAATTTCCAGACCAAAGCTTACCCACAACCACCTGACTCAGAGAAGAAGGAAACTGCTTGTAAAAAGCCTGTCTGCATCTGCCAACTTACCCTGTGTTGGTTAGTAGATAAGTGGGAAAGAGCCCCAAGCTTATATTAGGAAGTACACATTATATTACAAGGAAATCTCAACTAGGAAATCTGTTGGAGATTCGTGTCTGAATCCAGGGAACAGGGAGCACTCTCAAGCTCCAAGATCTAAAGCGTAATGTAACAGCAGCCCAGATCCAGGCCAGCATGCAAGTTAGGGGTGTGTTGCTCCCAGCCAGAGACTGACTGTAAGAAAAAGCATAGCATTATATGTTAAAAGCATACCACCATACTCCTTGGATAATTGAAGAAGCATGCCTATCCCACAGCCTAGTCAGCCTTCCCTGAAAGAGCACTGTTAGGAATTCTTGGCCTCCTCCATAACCATCACCATCTCCACTATCTTTTCCGTCATACAGTTATGAGACCAGTTTGAGCAGTATGTTCCTTACAGAAAAAAGAGGGACACTAAGTTTTGATTTAATCAGTCTACATAATGACAAGTTTAGAGATTTAGAGTCAAACAACAGGGACATGCTCCCTCTGTGAGCTATGTTACCTGACATGACTTGTCAATCAGTACCTTTGCAAGTTGCCTAGAAAGAATAAGTCATGAGGGTCACAGATTTGTGGGGTTTGAGTTTGGGTGGTGAGAAGGAGGAAGGAATTCAGAACATGATGATCTCAAGCAGGACAAACCCTGTATAAGGATATCACCCTAGGGAAACTGGAACACTAATCCTGTATGTTCATGTTACTTAACAATAGTCAAGCACAGCTCAAACTTCCTTACTTAGAAATTATTACAAATAAAAAATATAGTGTAAAACATTTTAAAATTTCTGGGAATCCCTTAAGTATAAAGGCATCTTAATGTCCATGTACATGCCAGCAGCTAGGTACAGCTGCAACTTCAGACTTCAAGTGGAAGTGAAAAATATATTAACATGGCAACGGATATACAGTACACACAAAACACTTAAATTCTAGTTGTGAACCTCATTAAAGCAATTAACAACTGATATTTTTACTAATCAGAGGAGGATCATCCACTCAAGCCAAGTTCTTCCATCTCATTACCCAAGCTGGTTCTTTCTGTTGCCTCAGTCACTGCAAACCATTGTTGTTTGTCTCAGGCTGGCACTGTCATAGATCAGCCTCTCCTCTTGGCTCTCAAGTGACAGTAGAGCAGATTAAACAGACAGATGCTATTCCAATTACAAGGTCCATTCAAAGAGTCAGCCCCTCTAAAGCAGCAAATGCACCCCAAAGTTTTTACTATAAAATAGCATGCAAGTACATAAAAATGGCAACAGCACAATCCTGGCACTCAGGGGATACAAAAGGACACAAGTCTCTTGTGCCTTTATTCCAGGTGGAGTCCCTCTATCAGCAAGGAGCGATCAGAGTTTTGGGCAGAGATAAGCATACAAATCCCTCAGTGCAATTCCTGTGAAAGCTCCCTTTATGGGCAAGTCTTTGTGAAAGAGGATAGGGAAAGGACATCCACATCCAGAGCACAGGTCTCCCCACCCAGCTTCCCTGAATATCTTCACCCTCCCCCAGAACACAAGCCTTCCTGCATTGACATTCAGCACAGAGTCAGCTGCTGTCTTTGCAGATGCCACTGCAGTTTTGCCTTTCCTTCAATTAGAAGGTCAGAGGGCAGAAGGACAATGGCAACACACCATGATTTCCCCCAGACAAACTCCTTACAGTTACAGGCACTAAATTTAAGTCAGCTCTTAGGTCCTACATTACAACATGGTTAGCATAACATTTTAACCTGCATAAGGTGTGAGGGAAAAATAAGACAGCCAACTGTGTCAAAAAGTCAGCTGAAGGAGGGGAAAGGGGAAGTTAAGCTAAAGCACAGTGAGACAGGTACAAGCACTGCCAAAACCCTTTCTGGAGTTACTCAGGCTAGAGGAGCAGGGCCAGTTTCTGAGAACAACTCAATATATAGAAGCTATGCAACTCTGGGTTTTCCAAATTAGAACAGTGGAAAATCTGGACCACTCCCCTGCTACTCTGTTCCACTGCATCACAGACAGATGCTACCCATCACACCTAAACTGCCTCTGTGCCACACAGTTATGCCAACACAAAGCTTCAAATAAAACACGGTACCACTTCCCAAACAACAATAGTATAAATAGCTGAAAAAATATTGATATATCAACTTGGAGGTAGAGCCTTATAATATTAGCAACTTGCAACAGATGAAGCATAATAATTTCCACAAGCTGTTTCAATGCAGATTCAGGCCTACCTACAACCAGGAGTGGTGGCAATGGGATTTTCAAACCGAGATCAGGGGCTCTCTTTAATCAGTACAGGCAAACTAGCCGTTAAAATTCACTTTACATTTCTGCCACTACTGTCAGAGTTGCCTTTGTGTTTATATAGACCATATGAAAATGGTGACATGGTGACCTCAGTCAAATACTCTAGAGTGTCTCTGCAGAAAAAAAAAATCTTGGTTCCTCTCTTTCCACAGTTCTCGAACCTGTTTGCTAGCAGGGCTACAAAGCTGCTATTGGAAGAATAATGTGTTAGGAGAAAAACTAAGTTTTATTGCACTTTGAATTCTGCCAACTCAATTGAGGCATGCTTGCCTTGCAGACACACTGCCTACTGTTGGTCACGAGCACACCCATCAAGTTTCCTTGATGGAAGGAAGGCTTTCAGAAGACCATGGCTCTTTATTTAGACACCTGGGCTGGCTGCCACATTTCACTGGCTGCATTCTCCCATCAGCAGCAGGGAGGTAACTCATACAGTGTTGGATGCAGCCTGCAACTCCATGTACAGCACTGGAGGCTTGTGCAGGTGCCTTGGCCAAGAAAGGTAAATAACAGATCCTTTTACTTTACTTGTCCCCACTTCTGCCCAAGATTTTTTCCCCTCTCAGGTTTTTTATTTATTTATTCATTATTATATGGAAGCTAAGGAAGTAATTGGCAAAGAATCAACAGGAGTAATTTTTCCTCTACTTAACTGCTAAATGGAATTTTGTAAAGGTAAAACAAATGCACGCACACGCTACTTAGGGTTTTTTTAATGAAATCAGTTTCTTGGTATCCTGTGTTTTAACAAGTTCTCAAAAGAGCCTATTACGTAGGTGACTGAAAATACTTATCCTGGGCCCTGGACTTGCTATTTTTAGTTTGGCATTCATCTGTTGCTTGAATGGGTGACTGAAACACTAGTCAGGGGTCACACACTTGCAGTGCCGACTCTGGTCTGCCCATACACAGTAGTTCTTGTATGAGCAGCTGTTTAGGAAGCACTTGCTCAGAACCCCTGCCATAAAGCATCCAACACTGAGTAACTGAAATTGGCTCTGACTTGGAATGGAACAGCTTATAGGGATCCCTAGTTGGCCAAAAAACCACAGTTTGGCAAGCCTTGCTTGGTTCATGGCCCCATCATTTATTTAAATACTTCCATCAGTTTATTTGGGAAACGGAAGTTGAGAGTCAGATACAACTTGTTATTTATTCATCTTTTACCATGTATTTGACAACTTCAGCAAAAACTCTGACAGCCCTTAAAAATCAGATGGTTTTGTCTGTGACACTGATGCAACTGCCCAGTACAACAGAAACGTGGCCACTTCTCTTTAACAAGCAGAATACCCCTTTGTGCTTTCCTCTCCCAGCTGGGAATTCTTGCCTAGTCTCCAAGAGTCATCACGATGCCAATGCAGATGCCTCTGTTAAGTTAAAAAAAGACAGCTTTGCCCAGCATTTCTCTGCAGACAAAATAGGCCAAGCCAGTAAGAAAGCTCCATTTCATTACTGCTTCACAATTTAATAAATGCTCATCTGAAAATTTTGTATCACTGGAAGATAGAGAAAACAAGTAAATGCTGGAAGGTGAAGCTGAACATGTAAGTTCAGACAATATTCTATGTCATTGTTGTGTTAATTTATTTCAAAATAGAGATCTGAATGATTCCATTGAAAATCCCTTTCTTGCACTGAAGTGTTATCTTCCCAGCTGGTTTGTTAACTGGGATTTCCATCAGGCAGCACCACCCTTCCTTCACACATTTCACAATCTGACATCTGTGCTCATGGGTTCTGTGTCATGTCATTTTTATCTTGTTTTAGTCAATATCTAATTGCCAGCAAGCTTTGAACCACTCTCTTTTTTTTTCCAAAATCCTTTTATTATATCCAAATGTAGCATGCTTGAAAGGAATTTAAGTTTTAGTTACCATTTTAGGATACCTCCATTTAAAAGCTCTCAGGAGTCTGTCAAAATGCCTTGCCATTCATTTGGTTTCAAGTATACACATTCACACTTTCCTGAGAGTCTCCAAAAAAATGGGTTGTAAGGAGACACTCTATTTCCACATCAAGAGCACATCCTTGCCACCAGAGCACAAATGCAAGAGAAGAACTCATTGTGAGGAAGTCCAAAGCCCAAGTAAAACAAAAACTTCCAGCAAACCTTTCTGACTCCCAGCTCCTCCCACATTCTTGTACTCATTTCATTCTGAAGTCCTCTATGGGCACATTTACCTACCCTAAGAGAAGTTAACCTTTGCTCACTGCCAAAGAACTGCACTCTGAACAGCCAGCAAACCTTATAAATTGTGTTGCCATCTTGAAAATGCAGACTGAGCAAGTGTCCCTTGGCAGAGCCTGCAGATGATCTGCAACAACTGTTTTAAGAACAGATATCAGCCTAACTGCCTTTCAAGAAAGCCTGTAGCACCAGGAACTCCCATTTCAGCTTCCTAAACAGTACACTTTTTCAACTGAACTCTCACTTTGCTGTGGTCAGCCTAAAATTAGTTCTCCTCTCCTGCTTCAATTTCACTTCAAGATTTATCTTTCTTAAGCAGATGTCAAATATATGTGAAAATATTTGCCTCCATTTTTCAGAGAGACACAAACATGCAAACTCAGGAATTGTCAGCAATCTCTAATCATATGCATTGTTGGAAATTGTCACGGGCTGAAGAAACAGTGTGTTTTTCTTCCGGATGGCATTCTAAAATAAGCAAGTTATGATGATATGCATATATTTTAATTTTTTTTTAAGAAATAAAAGCTTTGTAGTTCCATAACCATAGCCTGAGAAGTAATTTAAGGCATACAGAAGGAGAAAAGTATAATGTAAGGCAAGATATTTGCTGTTTTGGCTTTGTATGAAAGTAGGAAACTGAAGTAATTCCTGAAGCTTCTAATTTACTTACAGCTTCACTTTTTAAATGCTAAAGAGCCTATCATCTTCCACAACATACTCTCTTGCCAGCAGCAAACATGTGACAGACCTTTTCATATTGGATAATGAAAAATTGTGGTGAGATATATGATCATGACAGTGTTAGCAAGCCCAAAACAGAAGGGGGCCAAAGCACTGAGGTGTCCCTCTGCTCCTCAGATACACAAACACATAATATTTTCCAGCACAACCATAAAAATTCCAGATGCTCATGCAACAGCTGCTAGCCCTCACAAATCACTGTAGCAGAAAGATGATGCAGGCAAACAAAGCAAGCCCAAGACTGACGAGGGCCCTTAAAATAGATAAATTTGCAGACTGGCAATAGCAAAATCAGAGAAATTGCAATTGGGCTGATCTGAAGAGAGAGAACTCCAACAGGCAGCTAAAGGGTGAGCACTTATTCCCCCCGCCCTTTCTTCTTAGCAGTACCACTCCCATGTATGTACTAAAGAAAACAACTGCTTAATCTGTTTCCTAAGACTGAACTACAGCTCCAGGAAGACTACTTTTTTAAAGCTGTATCAAGCCTAGCCCTTCATTTCCAGGGTTGAAACCCTAGCAGAGGGACTATAACCCTCACATTATCAAATTTAAAAAAGAGCGAAAGATTACTCTCAAGTACCTTAATTAACACATAGGGGGGATAAGGAAAAAAAAAAAAAAAAAAATGAGAGGAGGAGAAAAAGATTTTAAGAGGAATGTAATTTTCTCAAGTATACCTTAAATGCCGGAAGGCGCCACCTTCAATTATCAGGAATACCAAAGCTTCTCAGTAAGGAGAGAACTCACATATATACTCAAGACCTCATATCTTAAATAGTTTCCTGGTTCTCTTGGGCACCACACACACCAAGACTACCTGGGTGTAGTCTTGCGACTCCTGGAAGTCCCAAACACAATCAGAGCAATGCTTCTAGTTAGCACTGAATTTCCAGAGGCCAAAACACGGGTGTGTTATCAGAGGCTTTGTCTGCAGCCAACTAGACACAGCTTTTCAGACAGAACCCAAATGAGTACAGCAGTCTTTCAGTTTTCTCCTAAAGTTCTTTCCATACTACGCAAAGCCTTTCCAGCAGCTTAGGAATATTAAAAATAGAGCCAAACAGTAGCTTCATTGAGACTGATGTTGCACTGAATTGCAATACTATTTCATGTTACGCCATCCAAGAGCATACTATATACACAGTGCACACATACATATACACTAACCCTTCAGGACCATGTTAACAGACCACAAATATACACCTACATCCACATATGCATGAACAGTTACCCGTCGTTACAGAAAATTATCAAGAAAGAGAATGTACACAAATTTCTGCACTGAAAGTGTAGCTAGCAACGCCTTGAAGTAGCATGGCTTGCCACAGCACAGCAGAACATATTAACAAGCCATCTGTTCATTATAACAAGCTCAACAGGATTCATCTTCTAGATGCAGAGATGCTACCTACAGCATGTCCCTTGATCAAGCAGACAGTTGCTGGATATTGCCAAAGTCTTACCACATCCCTTTCAGAGAGCTTGTTACACATCTCTGCCACCAGCAAATTCTGGATTTAAAATCTGCTTTCCCAGGGGGCTGTGCCTTTGAGCAGAATTAGTCACACTAATAAGCAGCCCACAGTCAGGTTCCTCCAGCTAGGTACATGCAGACAGAACCAGTGCTATTTGCTTAAAGCTCTCAACTTCTCCTCTCACCTTGGAGAAAGATGTATTGTATTTCCAGGAACACAAACACTGAAGAACATGAAATCTGTTCTCAGAGGAGTTACTGGCTATCTAAAAAGAGACAAGAATGATATTTCTCTCTAGTCTTATGCAAGCAAGATGACTGGTCTTTCAGGATCTCCCCCCACCCCCCATTGCCATGTTTCTCCCTTCAAACAGAAAAATTATCAAACAGTTGTTGCTTTGCCAGCTTTGTGAGAGGCAAAGAACAGCAGTCAGAAGTAGCAGCAGGGGAACAAGACTAATATACTCTGGATCCCATCTGTTGAGAGTGGGTTAACAGAAGACAGAGGACAAGGAGACAAACAGGGACTCCAACATACAGTCAAACATCTCCTGCCTCACCACCTATCTTATGGTCTTCAGCTCAATACCCTTATGGTATTCAGCTCAATACTCAAAACTGCAGCAAGAGAAAGGACAAAACTCTTCAAGTTAAATGTACAACATCAATCAAATTAGTATCTTGATAGTATTCACAAGAAAGTTGTTTAATTAATACACTGTGCTGCCAGTATTTTGGCTTAGTTGTTACTCTGCCATGTGGCAAACTAGACAAAGCAGATGGTCAATAAGCTCTGTTAAACTGTCAGGGCCAGCTATTATGAAGAGACACAAAACAGCTCTCTGCTAGTTCCAAAATTTTTAAGCTAAATCTCAGCAACCTCAGCTCAGTTTCTCCTCCTAGAAGAGCTGGCATCAAGAGTCAAAGTTAAACTAGTAACTTTCCCAGGGCTCCAATCTTGAAATTCAGAGCATATACCAGGCATCATGCTAAGAGATGCTCAAGTTCATTAAAAGCCGCAAAAATGTGAACACAGCCAGTATCATCTGCACTACACCAAGAAACCAAGTGGTTTGCATGTTAAGAAAATAAAAAATTAAAAAATGTGTATCAAGTAAATCAGGAGAGCTGGGATTGAAATTGAATATCAACTCCTCAGCTTTTGGATTCCAAACAGGAAAACCAACACAGCGTAAGTCTTATTAAAAGGAGTGCTTAACAAGTCAAATTTCAAAATACATTCTTCTCTTCACTGAAAATGTTGTTGTCATACAAACTCTGGAACAACCTCAGACACTTTACCTCACATGTACCTCCAGATAGTACTTTGATCCTCACAACAAAGACAGATGCTCCAAACAAATAACCAAACAGAGTTGAAGTCTGGTTCAGCAGAGAGCACAAGCTTTGCCACATTAGAGGATGTGGTTACCGGTAGTATGTACAGCTACATCTTGTTTTGTTCTGCTGAAATCCATCTCTCTGTACTACAGTAGCCTCTTTGCCTACTCATCGTGCAGGGGCCTTGTTCTGAGCCATCTCCAGAGCTAAGTGTTTTAACATTTTTTAAAAATTGCATCATGCTTTGCTCACAGGGCCACAAGGAACCCAGGCTATGCCTATGTGTACTGTTCCCTGGTCAGATAGTGGCTAAAAACAACACATATCCTGCTTTAGTACTACTCCCAGCTACAGGAGCTAAAATTTGCTTAGGATTAAAGTTTTGAGCCCAAATCTCTGAAAATCCCCATGAGGAGAGGTTAAAAGCTTAAACGTGTCTTTCAGGCCCCAGAACACACGAAAGTGCATTAAAAAAAATGTGATTAGAGAAGTTAAAATGCAGCTTTTACTTAACAGACAAACTGGGAACTTTACTATACAGTCTTGAGATGATGTCCCGTGAGCTGATTCCCCTGTCTCTGCAAGCTCACGAAAGGCAAGTTTTGAAGTGCCCTCCTAGGAAGACACCTTTGTGTTCACAAACAAAGTATTATTAGTTAAGTCTTCTGCCACCCAGAATCTTTTCAGGGTCCAAAATGGTGCTCATCTTTAATATCCTATTTTGAGGCCAGCCACCTCAGATGAGAACTGGAGATTACTAACAGCTTTTGGATAGATTGAACACCATCTCACTTGGGTGCACTGCAGTCACCATCACTAGACATTCTTCAGGCAGTACTAAATCTCTTTTGCATTTGTGACTAAGTGCCTTTCACAGTATGGCTCTAATAGTGGTGACTTTGTCTTGCAAAAGGACCTGCAACAACTGCCAAAGCCTCTGTAATAAAGTTTTTGGCATCATTCAAAAGCTGCTGGCAAGAGCAATTAAGGAGTAAAGAGACAGACCAACTTTGTTTTTCTAAATTACCTCATAATTTGTGTAATATGGGCTCAAAATTTCTAGATCTTGAACTCAGCCAATACAATATATTTACAGCAAGGAGCCAGAACAGCTTGAGCAAGTCATCAGGTGAGACTAACATGTGTTTTGTCCTCCTGGACAATACTAGGTAGTTTCTAGCCTCTGGCCCACTCTCAGTGAATTCAAGGAATTTACCTGGATTCACACTTCAGCTGCTCATTCCTGAGTCTCGCTTTCCTTTAACTATCTTGTTTTTTGGAAACACTTGGAGGTTAACCTTCTCCATTCTTCACCTTCCCTGCTATCAAATACACACATTAATCACATGACAACTAAAATTCATACACATGAAGCCACTTAACATGCAAAGAGTCATATCTAACTCAGGAGCAGACAGAATGAGAATTTCATCTGGTCAAAATCATTTATGTTGGACAGTATTTTAAAGCTAAGCTACAAATTTTTTGATTTCTTTTTTTTCTTTAAAACCAAGGCCCAGGGCCCACAAGTTGGGATTTCTCTCACCTGGCTTTCTACGTCTACCACAGGCTTTCTATGTCTACCATAGAAACAGTATCATGCCACATTCCTGGAAGTGTTATGCCCCATTCCTCGGAGTATTCAAGGCTACGCTGGATGGCATTTTGAGCAACCCAGTCTAGTGGATGGTGTCCCTGTCCACAGCAGGGAGGTTAGAACTGGATGGTCTCTAAGGTCCCTTCCAAGCCATTCAATGATTTTATGATTGAGCAACCATCCATCTACAGTAAACAAGAGGAGACTGGTAAGGGAGCATCAAGCACCACAGCACAAAGGTCTATCTCTCAGCAGATGCATCTTACCAATGGCATCTCTCATAACTACACGGAAGACTTACATCCTTCTGCTACAGGAGTAGCTGAAGTTCACTGCTGCTATTTTTGATCCTGAAGGCAACATACAGCATCATTGTAGTCCAAGAAATCTGGAGACAGTGCTTTCCTTCAGACCATGATAAAGTTAAGCAGCATATTACAAGAAAAGTTGGGTCAGGACATGGGACTAAGGACAGACTGTCTTAAAGGCCGGCTGATTTTGTTGCTCATAATGCTTGACCAAAAAACACATATTACAAATCACAACTAATGTAATTTAATTTTTCTGTTACACTGTATTTTAAGACTAATTATTTTATTACCGTATCAAAAGTTCTGAAGATGGACATTACCAGCTGGTTACCTTGAGCACCTAAAAAAAGTTAATTTCAGTGACCAAAAACAAACCCAAAAAACAAAACAACAACAACAAAAAAAGCCAAAAAAACCAAACCAAACAAACAAAACCAAAACAAAAAAACAACAGCAACAAAAAAACCCCACAACCCTAATCTTTCTCAAGTCAAACATTCAACTTGGACAAATTTTAATTAATTTACTGAATATAGTGTAGTAGTCTTTTCTGTAGAAAATTATCTTCTACTTGCAGATACCAAGAAAAGGAACTAATACAATCTGAGCATCATTTCTGCTCCAGTTCTTAAACATAGTTCAGCTTTTTATCACTAGTACAACTTAGACAAAGAGCTGACTATTTTGCATTCTTTTCACATTACTCCACCTACGAAATAAGAGACAGGATTGGAAATGCAGGAGAAGAAAACTTCAAGCAGTTAAACACCACAACTTAAGATAAAATGGTGGGTGTAAAGGACAGCAGTGTTCTCACTGACACTGTACTTAACATATACCCTGAAACCCAGAGTTTCAAGTGGCAGTGAAGTACATATAAGAAACATAACATCATTACTCTACAGGGCATAGCTAAGGAACTAATTCAAAGGAATTCAAAACAAAGTCCTTCAGTAGAGCTCCTCCTTATTTGACCCACACCTACAAAACACCTGCATATAAACCAAGTACCTGCAGCAGCCTATTTCCATTCTAGGGACAAAATGATAGCCATAAGCCATTGCACGCCTTCCGCAAATACTGAGTCTGACCTTACAGTCATGGTTACAGAACTGCTGCCATCAAAAGGAATCCAGAAGCACTCCTGTGCATTTTTCAAGTACCAGTTGTGTGCTAGTCTATGTTTGATTCAGAATAGCCAGTTCAATGGAACTTTGAATTCGAAGTATAATACTCTATTAAACAAACAAGTATTTTTAACTGGATACTTTTTTTACAAATATACAAAGTCTTAAGGTTTGAAGCCCTTGTAGAGATCAGCCTGGACACAAACATGTTAATGAGGAAGACTCCTATAATCTTTGCTCCTCCTGATTCTCACAGGCTTTTCCATCTCCACCTACAGATTTTCTCAAATGGGAGATATTTCAGGAACACCAGAAATGATAATCAAGTCTCCAGACATGAAGCTGCATGAACACGCACGAAGAATCAGGTGGAAGGAAGGTAATAAGATCAAAGACAGGCACTCCCTTTCCCTCCCTGGGAAAAAAAGATAAGAGAGGAAGCTCCATGCTGCTACTGTCTCATGTTTCTGTTGTTTTCCACTTTCAAAGATTTCAGTTGTCAAAGTAGTTTTCAGTGCAAACTACATCCAGTGCATCCCAAAAGAGTTCACTTCCACAAGATTTCTTGTAGACGAAAGCTGGTACTCCCAGCATACCATCCAAAATCACTGGGGTTTGGGAAAGTGAGTGGTGTATCTTCAGGTGGATCATTTTGTTCTGTTTGTTTGCAGTTTGCTTTTTTTACACTGTGGCACACCGAAGAGCAATGAAATGGCATATCAACAAAGTAGATCCAGGCAATGGCTGGTAGCTTGACAAGGTTTCACATCAGTGTGGGACTTGTTGCTAGCAGGTAATTTTCTTTAATAAAACATCCACTTTAAAGTGAATAGTCTTCCATAAGCAAAACAAAACCAACAAAAACCACCAACAAAACAAACAAACAAAGAAGATAAATCTGCCATGATTAGTCTGTCAGTATCCAACAAAGGAGCTCCTCAAAAGAAGGCTGTGTATCACATCTGTGTTTGAATTCCTCATGTCTGTTCTTACACAGAGCAGAAACAATGACATGAATTGGGAAGCACCAGTGCTAAGGAAGTGTGGATTTCCTGTAATTAATGTCTTGATTCTCAGGTGCCCAAATAAAACCTTTTCCTTTTCAAGAATACAATAGAAGCTATAACAACTTACCTGTGTGGATTCACTGCCAACTAAAATAGAATGAAGTTCTTCCCTTTAGTGAAGATACTCAGAGGGTGTGTAAGTTGCCTGAAAATAAGCAGCTTAATCCTACAGGTATCACTGTGTTATGACATCATTAAATCTCCAGCCAATTTCAACCTAAGGTGATAGGAGCATGGCAGAAAATATACACAGACAAATTTTTCTGCCAAACATTTCTAACGTGTTATTTTAGCTTAATAATGGAAATAAATAAACTTAATGCCTTTAAAATGCAGCCAACCCTGATCTAGTTACAATCCAAACTCATATAGGCCAGAGAAGCAGCTTTCAGGATTTGTATTTGAATGAGTTCAGCAAGCTGTCCTGAGCTTGGAAAAAGTGCTTATGCCCATTTAAAAAAAAAAAAAAAAAAAGTGCTCCTGCTCAGCTTTCAAGTACCTTGTAGCACGAGTTCAAAATACTTTCTGCAATGGAAGAGGACCTGTTTAAAAGTGGTAGTGGTAAATCAGTGGTCAGGTAGCTCCAGACCATCTTTCCTCTCCTCTCAAATCAAAAGCCTGAGCTGTAGAGGACTCCCATGCATAGTCATGGTTGCATGCAATCATTCTCTGTCCAACCTACATTACCAGATTCCTTCAAAACTCTTTTCAGGCATTCTAAAACATGCTAGCATACCACATTAGCCACAAGCTGCAAGGGATGCACATTTCTTTAATATTTTCTCATATCAATGAACAAGGAAACAAAACAAATAAAGAGTAAGCATAATCAAAATAACAGGTGTATTCTGAAAATCACTTCAGGCTATAGCTAATAATAGAATTCCCTGTTTCAAATTATAAGTTTGGATGAGTCGACTGACACCCTCAAATTCTAAAGAAATACCAGTTCTTTTCCAAGAGCTGGTCAGGCTGAGTGAGCATGTGACAATACAGAAGGAGAATCAGAATTTTTCTCATGCAGTAATTGGCCTGAATCCAAGCTCCTGCACAGACTTTTTGCTCCAACTAAGCAGAGCTGGGCTGCACACATATGCAGCCTCCACAGGCAAGCTTTGCTTCAGCAAACCAAATCAAAGCATTTGTAACCTAGCTCAGAGAAGGCAGTGGCTGGCACAGGGACCTACCACTCAGCACAGAGTGGTATCATCAGCTCCTTCCTACTGACCTTCACTTGGTGCCAGTCTTTAAATCATTCAAATGGCCAATGCAAGCAGAGTTTAAAGTTCACCTCCTCACCCCTTTCAGAATGTCTCCACAATGAGCACATCTAAACATGAGAATTTCCTCCAGTGCAGCAAACACTTTCCACCCCTGCATGCCCCTCTTTACTGAAATTCACTGTCACAGCAACAGCTTAAGAAATGTCTGACTCTGGTGCAGGGCTTAAAAACCTTGGGCCATTTATGAGGTTCCTATCTGCTGATTCAAAGACAACATACAGGACTGGAGGAGTGAGAACTGTTTTCTGAAGATAAAGAAGAAAACAATGTTTGAGATGTTTCTAAAGAAGCTACATTTGGACACTGTTTGAGGACCCCACTTTCTCATTACTGCCCGAAGCTGCCAAATATCTACTTTTAATCCTTCTCAAATTCTTCCAAACCCAGATGGTTTAGGAGACAGAAGATGGAGCAACCCCCTCAAATGCATCTTCACAGCTTGTAAAAGCTATGTGTAAAAGACACTGTACTCATATTCCTCCCACAGGCAGGTAGCTTAGATAAAGCACAAATGGTTCAGTTCTGCACACACAGTGCCAAGCATGGAAGTCAGGACACTAATAAATCCTACATTCATAATAAACTGTGCTGCCTTCCTTAACAAGAGTTCACAGGATAAAATCCACTGAATATTGAATGGATGTAGCAGTCCTTGCCTGGTCATTTCAGCACAGTAAAACACAGGCAACCAGGTAGGATTTTGTGACCAGAAAAGAGGCCAACACAAGCTTTCTAGCTGGCCTATGGAACACAGAGTTAAAAGAAGGTAGCAGAACCCACCGCCAATCACTGAAATTAAACATACCCAATATCCCTTTGTTTAAAATCCCCATTACCTTCAGCTGCAAGGAGACAGCAGTGCCAAGAGTACTTCTATATTTATTCCACTTTAAAAATGCTGAAGATGCTTCATATAATGCCTTTGGCATCTACCACTGAATAAAGACAAGCCAAGTCATACGATACTTTGTAAAACAAAAATATTCAAAACCAAAGTACACAAATTTACACCACTATTTTCCAAAGGGATTAAACAATTATGTAGTTAATTAGAAAAATTAGGACATCAGTTTCACCTTGTTTCTACACAGACCAGAACTCATTTCCTACTGTGGTTTCTGCTGCAGATCTGGGTAACTACTTATGAAAATACACTAAGGAATGCAGGTTAATTTTTAAGTTCCCTCATGCTGTTGTTCTTAAACAGAAAGTACACACAAAGAAAAAATAACTACTTTTTATAACTGAAAATTCACATATGCACTCAAATAGGGAATACTCATATGAAGCCCTGAAAGACTTCAGATAGAGCCAAAGGAAAAATAATAGCTGGCTGAGCTTCCAATCCACAAGATTCCAAATGTACAGAGAAACAAGCTGCAGTTAAAAATTATCAGTCTCGCAGTAAGAGCAGCTGGGTAGCCTATGTTATCTATACATTCAATCTGGCTTAGGTGAGAAGAGCACTGGGCCAAAGTTTTACATCGAAGCATCTTCACGTGTCCCTAGAAGCCAAGGCAGCAGTACCTGTCTCGTTTAATGTTTTTATTCATGGGAAACTATTCTGGCCTTCTTGTAACATTTTGTTTTACAGCAAGTCAGCTTTGGCCTTTACTCATGCATTGCTCCAAACGAGCTCCCACTCACTCACATAAGCAGTCAGTCCACCTTGCATTCAGTGCTCCACTCCCAGCCACCCTGGCCTGTATGGAGCTACAGGCAAAACCCTCACTGCTGCTTTCTTGTGGGCTAGTTCTCTTCCACCTTTTGATGATTATAGCCCTTTGATTTCAGCCCTAAAGCAAATTCAGTTATTTGATGCTTTCCCACAATATCTTCTTCCCTTCCCCCTCAAAACATGCCTCAAGAACAGACAAGTTCCTACAATTCCCTGGGAAGTAAAAAGCAGCTGAGTTTAATGCAGAAAAAAGCCCATGGGAACAAGACACCAGGAGTCCTAGCAACAGGCATATGGGACTGAAGTGCCCAAGTACACAGTGATCCATGCTGCTTACTAGTGCACCACATCCAGGAGCCCAGGTCAGGGCACCTGCTCTGCATCTGGCTGTGTGTTACATGCAAGGCTGTCTTGCACACTAAAGAAACATGCCAGCTGAACACCAAATTCATTTGTACACTACAAGCCTGCCACTCTGCAGAAGTTTACAATTCACAAGGAAGTTTGTTTCTGAAGAGAGTGAGGAACTCCACTCTTAGGAAACAGGAATTACAAACTGTAAATGGAAGTGGTCCTATAACTAAACACAGCTTAAACAGATGAATCATTCCAACAACCTCCCAAGTAGGATCTTACCATCAAGTATGTGGGTCCCATTTAAAATGTTTCCATCTCTGTTTCCATCTCTGACATGGAGGAAATACTTAGCTAGCCCTTAGTGCTGAAGCTTTCTTCATTAACTTTTGAGTACTTCAGACTGTGCTTCAGTATTAAAGCAATGTAAATGTTTATCTGGGAAACAGGAAGAATAAAATTCTCTAAGAGTCAAATGAAAACTAACCTCAGTTTTAAAGATCTGTCTTCCAGTTGCTTGACTATCCTCAATCACACAGCCTCAATGTTACATTAACAGGCTTCTTCCTTCTTAATTGCATATAATTTTTCTTGAGATGTGTTTAATCCTGGCAGTTAAATGGATCATTAGGATTGGAAATGTTCATCTCTTTGGATATGAATAGGATGAAGCAGTGTAAGTTTTTGTTTTCAAAGCTGCTGATAGTTTTCTTTAAGGCACCATTAACACAGCAGCAGTCAAGACCAGCTTACACTGCTGCAAAGAAACTATTACCCAGCAAATTTAGTCCTTTTTTTCTTACCTACAGGAATCTTTGCAGGTCAGGTAGTACTCTAAATGTTATGAAGAAACAACCAGAAAAGCAATCAGCTCCTGTACTTCCTTTAATCCTGTGTTACCTACCACTGCACTTGCATGACAGTGATGGGAAGAGATGGCATGGCAGTTTCTGGAGGAACAGTGGATCAGATAGAGTACTCATGCCCTTACCTTCTTTTCTCCTTTTAACACCTCCAGCCAGCCCCCAGTCCCCAACAGGACTGCAGGGCCTCCAAGCAGCATTGATGGACCCTGGGCTTAGCCTGCCCCTCTTCTCCCTTCCTGTCTCCTGCTCTGCCTTTTACAGCTATTTCAGCCTCAGCAACAAAGACTCTGGAGCAAGCAAAATCTTTCAGCATATCAAGCTGTTGTGATGTGAGGAAATTAAAATAAGAAACGCCGTTTCAGAAGTTGACATTTAAACGGGTTTCATGGCTGAACAAAGGCACTTCAAAAAACAAGTCTTTACATAAAAACTAAATTAATGGTGCAACACACACCCTCTCATCAGGGTCCATATGGCCACTTTGGTTATGATAACAAAGTTGGGTCTGCACCAACCTCTTCAAACGCTCAGTCATGACACACATGTTAACATAACCCACAGCCCTGCGTTACAGTCTGCAATCCAGACCTGGAGCTCTCCCTTCAAGAACAAACTTCCTCTATTTGGCCCCAATAGCCTGAGGAAACATCCAGGCCCAAAGGCTCCTATAAAAATGTATCCTAAAACAGGCTGCACCCACAGGCAAGCCAGTCCAAGAAGCCAAACTCGGGAGCCTGGGTCACAGGGCTGTCCCCACGGCCCCCATGTCAGCTCCTGGGACCATGAGCCCCAGCCACATCCCAGCAGGGCCAGCTCCCCACAGCCCTGCCCAGCCACAGGCCTAGCTGAGCCAGACCAACATCCCAGCCTGCCCTTGGCTCAGCCACAGGGAGATGCCCAGGGCTGGGGCTGCCCCAGTGCCCCTGGCTGCCTGCTCCTGGCTGGGGGTGGGACAGGCCGTGGCTGCCATTCCCTGCCCCAGGCAATGCCCATGGAACAGGTGTGGCATGAGCTGGGTGACCTGCCGCAAGGCCCAGGGCCACACGCTGCAGTGAGCCCCGTGCAGCACTGCCAGACAACTGCGTAAACCAACACTGAAGAGCAGATCTTCCACCAAATACCATTTTTGCAGTCATCTTTGTCAGAGGCATCTCCAGCTGAGCTCATGCAAGGAACACCTCCTGGCCCAGCACCGAGGAGCCAGACACAGGGCTGCCACTGCTGCTGACCATTGGCCAGTCACAAGTAGTGTTCCTCAGGGCTCAGTATTGGGATCAGTCCTGTTTAATATCTTTACTGATGATCTGGATGAGGGGATTGAGTGCACCTTCAGTCAGTGACATTAAGCTGGGAAGGAATGTTGATCTGCTGGAGGGTAGGAAGGCTCTGCGGGGGGATCTGGGCAGGCGGGATTGGTGGGCTGAGGCTCAACAAGGCCAAGTACTGGGTCCTGCACTTGGGTCACAACAGTCCCATGCAGCGCTACAGACTTGTGGAAGAGTGGCTGGAAAGTTGCTGATTAAAACAGGACCTGAGGGTGCTGGTCAACAGCAGCTGAACCTGAGACAGTGTGTGCTGGGATGGCCAAGAAGGCCAATGGCATCCTGGCCTGTAGCAGAAATAGAGTGGCTAGCAGGACAAGGGAAGTCATCATTGCCTTGTACTGAGCTCTGGAGAGGCCACACTTCACTTTTGGGCCTCTCACTACAAGACAGTGATGTGCTGCAGCATGTCCAGAGAAGGGCAACAGAACTGGTGAAGGGTCTGGAGCACAAGTCTTATAAGAAGCAGCTGAGGGAACTGGGGTTGTTTAGCCTGGAGAAAAGGAGACTCAGGGAAACCTTATTGCTCCCTACAAGAATCTGAAAGGAAGTGTTGGTCTCTTTTTCCAAGTAATAACTGACTGGGCAAGAGCAAAAAGCCTCAAGTCATGCCAGGGGAGGTTTAGATTGGATATTAGGAAAAATTTCTTCATAGAAAGGGTTGTCATTCATTGAAACAGGCTGCCCAAGGAATTGGTTGAGTCACTATACCTGGAGGTATTTAAAAGACATGGAGATGTGGCACTTAGGCACATGATTTGGCAGTGCTAGATTAATGTTAGGACTTAATGATCTTAAAGGTCTTTTTCAACCTAAACAATTCTATGATTCCACAACCATCCTCCTTTCCCAAGGGTGCCCAGGTTTTTCTTCCCTCACTGCCAGACAACGTCACCAGCAATACCACTGCTCTGCAGCTGCATTTTTATCTGAAGTCAGCTCCAGCATCACTGCGGCTCTACACTGAGCATTACAAGATTTGAGAGGGGAGAATTTGTATATCAGAAGACAGGAGACAAGAAGTCACACTCCTTTTTTTTCAGTTTCCACTCCATGTCTCATTTCCTGCAGTATCTCCAACACAATGTCAGAGTAATGCCAAACAAGAATATCTTTGCATATATTAATTCCTCTCCAGTAACACACAACCTCCACTTGCTATTACTCTTCCCCTTCTCCTTAGACTACAGCAAGCAAAGACTCCTCATCTACAGCAGCAGAGCTGAAAGCCAACTGTTCTGTGCACAGCAACCCTGCAAGTCACACAGATGGCTTCCCTTCCTTTGCCTTGTCTATATACGTCGATGCATTTTGTCTTCCAGGGCTTTAAAAAACTCCCAGGCTAGGCTTTCGTGCAACTTTCTTAATGTTGATTTGCTAACTGACCATTTGAAAATCAAAGCCAAAACCCACATGAACATGGATGAGTCCTAAATGTAACAAGCACACAACATGAAAAACAAGCCAGTGTGGGAGGACAGAGTCAGACATACTCTAACTTCACTGCTTTTATGCTTAACACTGCAGTTGTGAAAATGAAAAGGGAAGAAATATGCTTTTTCAAGGCATAGCCAGCCAGTCTGTTACAGTGCTTCCAAAATACATCCCTAATTCTCCTGTTCAGTGCTATGGAAATAATTGCATATATTGTTCAGGTTTTGCCTTTTTGTAAAAAAAAATTTTAAAAGTCAAAAGGATGAGAATATAGTGGTATTCTGTAATAAAAGCAGATGCCATAATTTGACAGGGTGAACAGGTCACTTCAACATAATGGTGAAAGACTGCAATTTTCTAATACTAACCATCTTTATCAGAGGTGGAGTACTAAAATTAAGTAAGTGTTTAGCTGGAGTGAAAATCTCCTCTATAAAAAATTTGCCTCATAACATGCCTTTAAGAGGTACTGAGTGCAGAACCTCAATTCAAACCTATTTATTATTTCATTTTTGCTGTAGCCAGCACCTCAGACCTTTATACCTGGTTTCAGTTCCACAAGAAAGTCCTTATGGCCAGGAACAACTTATCTTATTGAACACCTATCATCCCAGAACCGTTTGAGGAAAACCCATCTACAAAGACCATTTCATCTACTGGCAATAGGCTTGGAGTGACAGGGTGACTGTACAAGTGTACCTGAAGACACTTGCGCAGATCTGATGTACAAGTTACAAAAAACACTGGACAAATGCTTTAGAAGCATTTCAGTACATCACATGTCTTCAGAGTTCAGTGTACAGACATTCTTAGTAATTGTAGAAATACCAACAGCTGTTGGCAGCAACCGTATTACTTCTCCCTCTATTCCACCTCCAATGGACTCTCCAATACTGGCACTGCTTTAAACATTATTCAAACAAGTCTTCCTAAAATACAAAATTCCAGCTCCTACTTGTCCAAAGAGCAACATCTAGAGCAAGAGAAGCAAACTTATAGCAAACTTCTGTCAATCTCATTTTTCCCTACAACCCCTGACTTCTGAAGCTCTCTCTTTCACTACCGTGAATATGTGAGTCTTTAGTAGAGAAAGACAGAGGGGACAAGTTTGATCAGAGACTTGAGGACACAGGAAGAAAGCAAGCCAGAAGAAAAATTACTTCTATTTATCAAACTGGCACAAGCAAGCCAGCAGAATTTGGCCAAAGAGACATACACCTACACACCTGGATCCGAAGTACACGCTAGTGAAAGAAATAACCTGGAAAAACATGGAGACAAGGCAGGCAGCCTACTATACATGCATACTGCCATCTCTACCTTAGTTCTACCTCTCCAGGTCCACTCAAGTTTCGACTTTCTTCTCCAATCTCTTCCTACCTGGCCCTGATAACCCAGCACTTCCCATTCTGAGGCAGTGGATATCCTTCTACTGCCTATTGCAGAGACAGACAGAAGCAAGCTGTAGAGGCCAGAGGTGTATTTGTTCTCCACTAGTAAAAGGCATGATGTTTTTAACAGCTAGGACAGCTATGACTTGCTAGGACAAGGATTTCTAAAAAAGTTATCAACGACTCCAACTTCTCAAGCACTTACATTTCAGAGCAGTTCTTAAGGCAGGAGATGTGTCCTTGTGGTATGCATCCTAAGATGATAAATTACCCTAGAGCCACGGGCACTGGACACGGGGATGTAGCCAGCAGGTGGGGGTGTGGGGAAGACACACAGCAGAGCAGTTCTCTGGGATTCATGCCATTGCTACTAAATGACAAAAAACAAGCATCACATGAAATACAAGGGCAAATACCACAAGATTCTGAATTTTGAGAACCCTCCACCTCATTGTGCCCATAACCTTCAATAATTAAAGTCAATCCCCTGCTACAATGGCTGCAGCTCTATCATCTTTAGCACAACACAGAAAAAAATTAATTGGCAAGATGATATGATTACAGGGAAAAGATTTTACGATATCAAAACACCTGTTTTTCCAAGAAGGATCTGCCAGTCACAGTAGAGCATACCAGGTATGCCCTTTGTCCATAACGTTAATTAAAAAAAAAAAAATTGAATCTCTGCTCATTATGCAAAGAACCTTGCACTCTGCAACTTCAGTGTCACTAGGAAGCATAGAGAAGAAACTGATACCCAGTCACAGACTTCATTTAATCTTCTTCAGTACTAACACCACTATTTTGCTGTTTTCGTAACTGAACTGTCAAAACAACTTCAACTTATCCAAATATATCCAGAACATGCTGGTTAAGGAATTGTTGTCTAATTTGTGCATCTCTACAGAAGTCTAAAGGAACCACTAGAGTGTGAAACTGCTAAATGAAGAAGAGGCATTGATCACAGACTATACTGAGCAGAGGAAGAGAAGCATTCAACACCTCCTAACCATACCCATAACATGGATTCAATCTCAACAAGACATTTGTTGAAAATCAAGGGCTGTCTCCAAAACAAATGCTTTGTGTTCTCAATACAAAAATAGGATGTGCTAAGTCTATGCCTGGATGTCACTTATGTTAAACAAAACACTCCAATGCAGATAGGAAGGACACATCATGGTTTTTGTCATCATCCACTTTAAGCAGAAATAGTTTGGTATTAGCAAATACATGTCATAAACCAAATCACTGTTACCTAGTCACTCTTGAAAGGCACAGAGCTTAAGCCACCAGGCTTAAGTGTTGCTGCCTTGATGACTATGCAAGTGGAATGACTTTCCACATAGTGGTCACAGGACACATCTACCTTCTGCGATTCACAAGAGCAGGTCACTCTCCATCTCCAAGCAACACAGGCACAGCTGATTGCTTCCCTGCAATTTGTATGTAATTCTGCCTACAGCAAGAATGCAGTAACAACTAGGACCATGCCACACTAGGTCAAATTTGACAGATTGATTGCTTTTTTTCTAAGAGAGAAGATTAAAAAAAACTAAGGAATATATACTCCATGAAAAAATTTCGATCAAACAGGATAAACACCAGGTCCTTTGCAGTCTGGGAATTTAGGCTAAACAGCAGTGCAATTAAGTAGGTTTGCCTCTTGGGGCACTTCAAGGATTAATTACTCTGTCAGATTGTTTGAAAGAACACAAGGAAAGAGCACGTGATATAATGAGGCCTCTAAATGGCTCTCCTCATCTCAGTTTCAGCAGCCCTGTAAAAACAATCTGTTAGTCTCCAGTATTGATTTTCTTTACACTGAGAAGCTGCGTGTAAATTGACTTCTGCAATAAAAGTCATACAGTATGGGTACATCAAGCATCTGACACACTCATAGTCTTCTCACCACATTTTTGTCTTACTAGCCAATTAAAGTGTTACTGGTTGGAACAGGAGACAGTTTTCAATCATTATTATTTCTTTAGCCTGAAGTATTAGGTCCTTTAAGATTTAACATGAGAGACAAAAAGTGTGTTTTCTGGGGCAGGGGGGAATGTTTTATTCAGTGGTATCAAAACAAGTGCACTCATATCCTGCAGAATCTAGAAGCAATGTAATCTTTTTGAAGAAATTTAGTATTCAAGAGATACAGAGAGCTTCTCATGGTTTGTAACAAGTCATTCCTCCAAGTGGTGCCTGGGCATAGCAGTGTGCTCTACACAGTGACGACTCTCCCTCCCCCCAGATACTCATTTGGAGCAGCAGGCAGGCCAGGGACTGGCAGTCAACGCATTTTGGCTCTGGTCCACTGGTGTCAAGAAATATCAGCAGCAGTTCTAACATGCTTTAAAGCAGACACTCCTCTTCCCTGGGGGCCAGAGACACCACTTGGCTACACAGGCAAGTCCCTGAACTGCAAAACATGGAAAAGTGCCTGAGGGATCTTTAAAATGGATTCGCAAACAACTCCAGATCCAGGAGGTGGCATAACCTGCTGTCACTATCCCACCAAGGATAACATGAAGAGAAGAGACCTAAAGACTATATAGGACCCCTGCTTGATTCCAGTGCTTCTTCTCACTGTCAGACTCCCAGAAAAGTGTTTTGGCACATAGTCCTGCCTCCTTCCACTTGCTACATTAAATGCACTGAAAACTACTAACCAAGAGTAAGAGCTAACAATTCTAATACTAAATGTAGTCATTACACATTTTAAGGTGAAATCTGACAAGAACTTAAAAAATGAAGATAAAAAGTTTTCAGAGACATACTGGGAGAAAAAAAAAAAAAAAGCAGAGATGTTGTTTAGGTGTTGATTTTCACAGAACTAGTCCTGGAAGCCTCTGTTGCCCCCATCCTGAGACAAGACAGTCTCCAGATTATACAGTGAAAGATTGATACCTTGCTTCCTCATATAAATGAACTCTCTGGTTATCACAATTAAAGCAAATCTTCTGCCTAAGAGTTTGGGTTTAATAAACAAGAAGTAGTTGGCTAGCTATAACCAAGTTGATGAAATCTTTAGCTAAGCAGACTAGGCAGTACTGCAGCAACATCTGAAGTAAGAGCTGGAATGTTTCTGGCTGCCAGTGAGCTAGTTACCACCAGCACTCCTTCCCCTCACCAGTTTCTGCACTCAGAAAGGATTCAGTTTTCAAGATCAACATAATCCAAATTCTAGGGAGCTTTGTTAATATTTTTAGAAAGAAGACTAAGCAGTTTTACCTAAACACACCTGAAACAGGAATAAAAAAATCTGACTAGAAACCAGAAACAGCATGATTACTACCAGCATAACAAAAACAAAAAGACACAATAGTTTATCCCAGAACATCTGGAATTCTTTCCTGACAAAAAAAATGCACTATGTGCTTCAGGTACTGTATTTTAAAATGTGAAGCAACCAACTGTAAAGGCTCAAGGCATTCTTTGTGTTTAAAAAAAAAAAAAGTGTACCAAAGTGTACCAAAAGTGTACCAAAACATTANAACCAACTGTAAAGGCTCAAGGCATTCTTTGTGTTTAAAGTGTACCAAAACATTGTATACCAGTCATCTAAAGTAGAACTAATCACTTGTATCATGCTAGAGTTAATTTAGATATCTACTTTTAAAAAGTTATCATTCAAGTGCTAAAATAAGTTAGGATCTTCAGCCTCTAACATATTTTCTAAGGAGTGCTAAATGAATTCCCTGAAATATTAGTAAGCATATTTCTCCCAGAGTCCGCAGACATACTCAAAAGATGGATTTTGTTATAAGGTAGTAGGTGACCTACAGGAGAATCACTATCTTAATACTTCTGACCCTCAGCTGTGCTCACCACTTGAGTCTGATGAAGCCCAGAGAAAAAACAGGCAGTAAAGCACATTTACAATCTGTTTAAACTTCACCCCAGAGTGAAAGTCCAAGCAAACTCATTCCAAGCAAGTATTGGTCATTTGTTTATGTTTTTCTGTATTTTATGGATGGTATGGGAAAGATCCTAGTGCCTGAAGGATTTAAAAGTCGTATTTAAATACATGAAATAATGTGGAAAGAAACGTCATATAACCGGGTTAGTCCATTAAAATATTTTATCAAATGCAAAGAGCTTATCTGCAAAGAAGAAGGCTGACCATGTGACCTAGAAGATCCTTCCCAGTTCTGTGCTCTGGAAAGTAATCCTATTAAGACAGTCTGGTAAGAGGATTTTCATTAGGCATTGATTGTGCCATCATTTGCACTTATGAAGTCCAACACAGGACTGAAGTGTGTGTGATCCCCTTGTTGGCAGCATATTTAGAATGGTGAATTCTTCTGAGTCACCACTCCAAGTGTCACCTCTAGACTAGCACCACTTACACACACTAGCCATTCACTTACCATTAGGCCTCTTAACTAATGCTATCTTCTGTACTACCTTTGCTTTACAGGCTGAACAGTATTACACTGAATTAATCATCTACGAGCATTCTAATAATTAAAGACCTATAGTAACATGTTATGATTTTTCTCCATATTTAGATCCACTAGATCTATGCTACTGATAAATATCACATGGATTGAAAATATACAAGATGCCTTCTGGGGCTGCAATCTGTGTGTTCCCTGAAAACAGTTTAAGATGCCATGCTGAACTGGTTCCTAGAATAGATACCACGCTTCCAGGGTGGGAGGGAGTGGTGGAGCGGGGAGGGGAGGTAACAGTTCTGCTAATGAAATATGATCCTCAGAATTAAATACTTATCACTTCAAAGAAGATTTGATTTGTTTCAGTGCGTACCTCTGCTCAAAAAATTCCTTGTTCCAAGAAGATCTTTAACAGGCTAAATTTATTCTATCCTTTGAAATACAGTTGTACTGCTGCTGTATGGACTGCATACAACTAAGATTTTATACCTTCTCCAGCATTAATAAGTTCTAGAAATCTTGACTTCCATAATTCTATGTGTCACATGGGAGAACAGCAAAAGAAGCTGCTAATGTTTTACAACAGGCAGCCAAAAGCTGTGGTGACAAAGATGGATGGCCACGTCTAACCTACTCAATTTGTGCTGTCAAATAGAAGTTTCTAGAGTTAGATGTAAGGCAGGGAAAATGAGAACTTGGCTTTTGAATACTGCAGGCAAGACACAAGACTGGAAGAATGGATTGATATTGCTGCTGCTGCTTTATCACCTGTAGTCCAACACGACAAGGGGACTGTAACTCAGACTGAATCAGGTTAGAGATGGGATAGCTATTTTTTTCCCCATTGGTATCTCCTGCACTGTCAGAATATTATGTAAAGTATGTACACATTATGTACAGCAGTATGCTCTACAAACCACATAGGTTTTTTTGGTTGGGTTTTAAGTCCCCTTACAATGTTTTTAAAGTGGCTGATAACCTGTTCTAAAGGGAGAATTATGAGAACTCAACCAGGAGCTCAGCCAATCTTTGAAAGGTATGAATCAAAAAAGAATGAATTTAGGGTGTTCATGAGAGTAAACTATCACACTAGTTGTTCTAGTTGAAATAAGACAATTTCACATCTTTTTATTTAGATACAAGACCTGTTTAGAAATATTCCCTATGCCTTATAAGAGGAGTCAAACATTCCATTAAATAGGTATTTTCCTCATTTAAACAGGTTTATTTCTGTTTCAGGCATTTGCTTCAGCAGAGGTTAAATCAGCTAATGCAAAGCATGGAGAAAAAGGAGAGAGATCCCACTCTGTCATAACATAGGGTTACAAGGCACCAGCTGTGCTCAAGTCAGCCCAGCACCTTCAAAAAAGCACAACATAACCTGCTCTCAGCGATCTGTGGATGGATCATCCATGTTTTAGTTTAATTGTGCTACAAGTACAGACACATCCAAGCTACACTCAAGTCCAAAAGCAATATAATGAATTTTTGTGATAAACCTGAATGGTTAAAAGGAGTAGATTAATGACCAGTTCCCCCTTTTCCCCTTTAGCTGTACATTCACTGCATGATTTGTAGCAGAGTTTACTATTTATTTTTTTATCCACAGTTTTTCCCATTGTATCCACATTCTCCCACCCACCCCCTCCTCTCCTTTGTTACCCTGGATAATCAAGTACCAGCTCTATGTAAAACAATTTGCCCAAAGGCACAAGAGTCTTTGTAGCCACAAAGATTGTAAGCTACTGCTAATAAGAAGTACAATTATAAAATCTTAAGTGATGTAAGCAATCAATTATTTATTCACCATGTTATAAAACAACCACACCTACTGCTTCAGCAAAGAGACAAGTTGAATCTTGAACAGAGAGGAAAAGGACAAAAAAATTGCTATGGAATAGCTGCTGAAAGATAATCTGTGTTGTGAAGCTTTAAACTGGAAGTCAAGAATATTGCTGCTGATTCAGATTAAACAATGAGCCATGACCAGTGCAGAAATAACACCTAGACTAAACAAAGATGAAATAGGAGAAAAAAAATAATTTTCTTGGAATCACAGAAAGGTTTGGGTTGGAAGGGATCTTAATGCTCATCTAGTTCCAATCCCCCTGTCATGGGCAGGGACATCTTCTACTAGGCCAGCTATATCCAACTTCAACTTAAACACTTCAAGGCATGGGAAGTTCACAACTTCTCTAGGCAACCTGTTCTAGTGCCTCACCACCATCACAGTGAAGAATTTCTTCCTAATACCTCATTTAAGCCTGCTCTCTGTCAGTTTAAGGCCATTCCTCCTTGTCCTCTCTCTATGTGCCCCTCTCAAGCTGTCTTGCAGGCCCCCTCTAAGTCTCCCTGAAGCCTTCTCTTCTCCAGGCTGAACAATCCCAACTCTTGGCCTTCACAGGAGAGGTGCTCCAGCCCCTAGTCATCTTTGTGGCCCCCCTCTGGACTCAGTCCAACAAGTCCATGTCCTTCTTATGCGAGGGGCCCCACAGCTGGATGCAGTACTCCAGGTGGGGTCTCACAAGAGTGAAGTAAATGCTGAAGAACTGTCTCCCTTGACCTGCTGGCCACGTTACTTTTAATGTGGCCCAGGATACAACTGGCTTTCAGGGCTGCACGTGCACATCGCCAGCTCATGTGGAGGTTCTTGTCAACCACCACCCCCAAGTTTTCTGCTCAGGGTTGCTTTCAATCCGTTCTTCACCCCACTTGTATTTGTGGTTAGGACTGCCTCGAACCATGTGTAGAAGCTTGCACTTGACTGTGATGAACTTCTGTCCTTGAATTCCTTTGCATTGTTGTACACATTTTGTGTGCAAAACGAAGGCAAGTTCAGTAGCTGAACAGTGGTACATTTCCTACTAGAGCAGGGTCTTTAGAACTTAAGGTGAGATCTTAAGAAGTTCATTTAGAAACAAAAGGCTCTGGTTTTATCACCACCAGGTGCTTGCTACCCTCACAGATCCTTAAGCCCACTCCTCTGAAAAGAACTACATGCATTTTACAAGGTTTGTTTTAAAACAACATGCATTTCTTAGGCTTCCCATTTTCTGCTCCTGGGATTCAAATACCATTCTGTGGTTGCTACACAGTTTAATAAGCCTCTGCTACACCTGTGTTGCCTGTGTCCTTTACAGGTCTCTGATCACAGCAACTCTTCAACTGACACAAGTACGTTGCGCAGTGTCCCTGCCCTCAAGAGAGGACACCAAAGTTTGTGCTGTACAACATGGAGATCTGTAAGAGCTGTCCAAAATAAATAATCCAAATAAATTTCCAAGCAACTTGGTGGACCTACAAGTTCTTTACTCCAATGCATCTAAACTGTAACACACAAATCTCCCAAAGAAAGAAACCCTTTATTATGCCTCCTACTGACTTGCATCTTTTTAAAAGAGTGACACTCTCTCTAGTTCTCAGATCCTTCTCAGCCTCCTTCCACTTCTAATCGATTGAGAAAGGAATACACATGCAATTACCATTTCTGAGATCTTAGTCCAAGTTAGAAGAAGTCTATTCCAAGAGTGAGACTGTAGGCAAAAGTTCATTTCTGTTGTGTTTTATTCAGTGGATTTTCTTACCAAACACCTTTCTGAGAAATGAATAATGCATTTCAAACATTATCTCACTAGAGCCTGTGGCATAAGTAGTACCTGATTATACCATCAGGTCCACATCACCACATGGCAGCCTTAGCAGCATTGCTGACCAGGCTGTTTCAGAAAAGACAGCGTGTGTGGAGGGCAATGTTAGCTTAACCCAGCAGCTTCAGGAAGACAGACAGAGAGGGTGTTCTCCAGCTCTGCAGTCACTGAGCAACCAGGCAAAGGAAGATCTTGATCCATGCACAACTGAGTTAAATTGCTCCCTTCCCTTCCATATTCCACTGCCAACATGAAATCCCTTACCCACTTCAGTGCTTCATGCCACTCTTGCCATTGCAGTATCTGTATCAGAAGATGGAAGAAAATCTTACACGTAACAATTCTCAGTCTGACATGGATTTGTACTTTTAAAGGAAATGCCTGAAGGGCCTCTATGGGCAGCTCTTCCAACTGTATTTTATTGTACAGTGAATTTTTAAACACAATCTCAGGGTATTTCCATTCCTGGAATGGAAAAATAATAAGCTTGGACATAACACTATGGTACTTCCAGACCAACATCATATCCCCTGCCAAGCACTTCCTTACATCACTAGACATACTCTAATAAAATAGTTGATTACTCAGCTAAGCCCAGCAATATCTCAGACGGCAAGTCTTGTATTCAGCTTTTAGAGTGCAAAGTCTAGGGGCTCATTTGATTTGCACATGCAAATCTCTACATTAAAAAATATTCAGCAACAAATATATAGCACAAGCAAAATCTTTCTTCATTATTGTGCAACAATCTGTGTGCCATTTATAGCAAATGCTGTAATTCTGGAGAGCACAGAAATTCACCTGCAAAATTGAATGGTTTCTGGGGATAAGTCCAGTGGTCTCTTTTTTCATATACAAAGTCATACAAGTTTGGCAGGTGCACACAACATAGATTATACATCTGGAAAACTGGTCTGTCACCAGTTTCACGCTGAACTACAAGTTGCAAACCATCGGGGAATGAATAGTGATGATGTAAGCTGTTCTGTGCAGCATTATTTTGCAATTCTTAACCAATAATGGACTTAGCCCAAAACACAAAGCAACTGTGGAGAAACTATTTTTAGTACCAAGATACCTAATAAAGGTCAACACTGAAGCCAGTTCAAGTCCTGCAATTAAGGCATTGCATTTTCAATATACTAACCTGCAACTATAACCTCAGTTTCAGCATTCACAGAAACCAGAATGAACAGGTTATAAAACTCTTGGGGTTTTTTTTATTTTTGTTGTTGTTGTTTTTTTTTTTTTTAATGAAGCAGTCCTAGAAGCAAACAGCCAGACGGATACTCACCTGAAGCACCTGATCTGAGTACGTTAGCCTGACAGGTTCTGGTGCCAAACAAATCCTGCTTAAGTCTCTCTGGTCCTATTAAAGTTTTCTACCTTGATAACATTTACCATTCAGGTAAAGGGTCTTTTATCCCTGAAGTCTGCATCATGTGGAAGTAACCTTTCTAAAGCTAATTTCTGTGTCATATAACTGAGGTCTGCATTAAAAGCAGTCTCAAATAGCTCCTTCTAAGTCACACCCCCAACACCATTATATTGCTTGGCATCCAATTTTTAAAACTAAAAATGTACCAGTAAGGACAAGATCCACTAGAAAAAGAACACAAACAAACCTGTCTCCTTATTTCCCAACCTCATCTCCTAAACTTTGTCACTATGCCAAGAGAGGCTTATAGCTGTTATAGCTGACTTGACTTGCAAGTACTTGAGAGACTATGAGTACATGTTTAGTTTTGAATAAAGGGAGTCTTTCTGCAAGTATCAACTTACTGATGAATCTCAGCATAATAGCAAACATTATTTAAATGGAAAACAGTGAGCAGGCACTACATTTATGCACTCCAACAAAGAGACGTGCAAGTCTTCTTACAGACTTTCAGTGCAAGCACCTTCTACTTATATCTGCTCTTCCCAGAACTGAAGTGCACTGCTCCTTAGAAACAGCTCTGAATCAGAATAGCAATGAAACACTGACATTGGGTAGCTCTTCCAGGATTAAAAATTCAGTGGCTATTTCTGACAACCTGGAAGACTTTAGATCATTACAGAACTTAAATGTCATTGCATTGGGAAGTTATTGTAGATCTTCCACAGAAGTTGAAGTGAGCAATTCCCAACCCCCTCCCAACCTGCCCTCAGACAGGGTTATTAACTGTCTGCATAGGTGATTAAATTTCAGCCTGAGAGCTACATCTCTAAGCCTAGAAGTAACTCAAGCAGATTCAAGCAAAGCATCTTGCATTAAATTGCTATTGTCTTTAATCACTACACTCATCTTCAATTTTATTCTGATAGCATATTAATAGCTTGACCTTTTCACTACCATCATCTGTGCTGACTCTGGATAGAGTACATGCATAATAGCAAAGAAGAGCAGAAGATGACTTAAATATTTTGCCCTTGGCCTTCAAATCTTCAGACATTTTGTTCTGTTATGTTAAACCACTTTTCTCCCTATAAGTCACCTCAGAAACCAAATCATCAAACAAGTTATTTTTATGCAGCAATATATGGTCTCCACCTTAATGGAGACCTTCTAAAGCAAACATCCTTCTACTTTAGTTGGAAGTAACAACTACAACAAGGAAAAGAATGAATGATTTTCCTCCAACAAGCCTGTGATTTGAATACTGTGAAGAGCAGCGACAATTCCATTGAGCTTTGCTTTGGTCCTATATACCACATCCTTTCTTATGAACAGAACAAGTTCACCCGTATGTCAAAAGCACACAGCCCAAACAGGCCTGGTGCTTTGAACAGTGAGAGTCAAACCAGAGGACAGATCCAGCAGGCCAGACACTAACTACGTTATCAGCTTGCCCAGACACAGATTCATCAGTTCACGCAAACAACTGTAAACACTTCTGGCCTCAGAAAAATCCTCTCAGCCCACAAGCAATGTGGCCAAACAAGTCACGAGACTGGAGAGGTGTCACACCAAGACGAAGACTAAGAACTGCTTATTTTTATTATTTTTAACTGGAGTTTCCATTTGTGTCTTTCCTTCCCACAACTCATGGATGTGAACAGGTAGGGAGGTTTAACTTGGCACATGAACGTTTTTTGTGTGTCATTCTAAAAAATTTGCCAATAAATCACTTTTGAGATTAAAGGACTTTCTTTAAACATTTGTATTATGTGTGTGCTAGATATTCAGTCCAGGTTACTTATATTTTCACATCCACTCAAGACAACCACACCTCAAGGACTGTCAAGCACTTGTCTCCCTGGCTCCAGCATGCTCAGGAGTAAGATGCTGGCTCCTGGACACGCTAGCTGCAAAATTCACATCTGGCTTCAACAAATCTCACTTCAGAAGTCTCTAATGAAAGTGAATTAGACTACTGATTGGAAAAGTATTCGTGAACCTCAGTTTAGCCTTAACATTTTGATCCTTTATAAGAGTAAATACCCGAGGTGGGAGATACGATCTACTGGGTATTAGGAGGTCTACATTTTTAATGAATCTTTGACAAAGTACTGGTACTTCCTTTACTTACAACATCATTATCTCCACAAGGAAGACAACAGTTGCCATTCCTTTGAACACTCTCAAGAGTGTTGAGACATCTTCCTGCTCATCTGTCCTCTACAAAAGAGAATTCATTCTGGCAACATTCACTCTTTGCCCAGAGTAACAGAAAAACAGATTTGATACGTACAAATCAGGTACATACAAGCCCCCAGTATTTTCGATTCTCATCCTAATGATCTCCGAATTGCTCACTGTGATTTCCTGGCCAGTATCTACCCCGCTCCTGTAGGTCGGGGTGACGCAAAACCACGATCCAGAGGGGACCGTACCCGCACCGGAGTCTTCCCTCTACAACAGCCGCCTCCGCTCAGCCCCCGCGCAGGTCCCGCTCCCTCCTCCTGCTCGCCCTGTGCCCAGCACACCGCTGTGCTCTCCGATCCGCCGAGCTCCCCGGCGCTGGGCCAGCTCGCGTCTAACGGAGCCTGACGCTCGCCCAGCCCGTGCAAGGCGTCTCGGCGCCCCGGTCCGCCCTGCCCTGGAAGGCTGCGGGGACAGCGGCTCCCGGCCACCACTGCCGGGGGCGAACCTCCTGGCATTCCCGGACCTGCCGCAGCCGCCGGGCCCCCCCCGGAGAAGGACCCTTCCGTGCTCGGCCGTGCGGCAGCCACCGCCCGTCCCCAAAGGGCGGTACCCTCCCATTCACCTCGGGAGGGCACGGGGGACACCCTTTCTATAGGACATGGGGCACCTTTCACCATTCCCTGAGCCGGGGCACCACTGAGGCGCGGGGCAGCGGCAGGGTGGGGGCGGCAGACCGGGAATGTCATTTGGAGGTGGCGGTGACAGCGCTCCTCTGCCCACCGCTGAAATGAGACTCAGGGCAGGAGGAGGATGCCGGGGGCGAGGGAGGCAGCGGCGGACGAGGGGACTGCGGCGACAGCAACCGCGCCGGAGGACCCCGCGACCCCGGCCCCGCACCTCGCAGCCGTAGAGCTGCCCCAGCTGCTCCACGATCCACTCCTCCAGCACCAGCCGCTTCCGCAGCTCCTTCCGATCGTATTTCACCGTCACTTTCCCCTGCTGGTGGCGCCGCTGCTGGACCTGCCCCACGGCCGCCGCTGCCGACACCGAGTCCTCCCGGGAGGAGCTGCCGGCGGAGCCGCCGCTCCCGCCGCCGCCGCGGGGGCTCTGGAAGAAAACGCGGTTCCCACCGCCTCCGCCCGCTGCTGCAGCCGCCTCGCTGCCCCCGGTCGCCACCGACATGCTCCGCTCTGCCGCGGCTCCCGCCGAGCCGAAAGGCGCCCGCCGCCGCTACCGCCGGGCCGCAGCAGCCGCCGCTTACGCGTGTGCTCCGCTCCCCCGCACCTGCCGCTTAAAGCCTCGCATGGCTCGGCGGCGCAGCGGCCCCGCCGCCGGGGGTGGGCCCGGACCGGCTGGGGCGGGGACAGAGGTGGGGCTGTGTGGTGTAGTGCGGCTCGGCACGGCACGGCACGGCACCGGTCGGCTTGGCGCANCACGGCACGGCGTGCCCGATGCCAGCAGCTTGGAGCGGAGTGTGGAGCACCCCAAGAGTGCCGCGGCGGAGCCTCTGGGCTGCCCCGGTGCCGGCGGGGCGCGGGCGGGCGGCCCCCTCCGT
>VZSE01013650.1:1340932-1388465 GCA_013398275.1 Promerops cafer | reverse complement strand
TCGGCGGAGGCGGAGCGGCTGTGCCCGCGGCAGGGCGCTCCCCGGGAGCATACGCTCGTTGGGTGGTTTATGAATTTCTTTTTTTTTTCTGTAAGGAAATGCAGTATTGCCCCGTCACGCACACTACGTTTATATACATTGCATACCCTCGCCACTAAAACGCCAAATGCGATCGTTTTCTTCTCTTCGTGGTGCGTGTGGGCGTGGGTGCGCGTGAATAATTTCAGGATAGTGAACCCCAAGAGCTAATATTTCAAGCTATCAGGAATCAGTGTAACAATTAGCCATGCGGAGATGGCTTTCTAAAACACCCAGGTTAGCATCAGTGCTTTCAGCAGCTTCATGTCTCTCAGGAGATACTGAGTGAAATCACTGATGGCCCATCCTGCACACCGAAATGTTCCTATGACTGCAAGTAAGCAGCCGACATAGCACAGGGGCTGGTTAGGGATGCCAGACCATCCCCATTAGCAAAGAGGTGCGCCTGTGACAAGGGGCAGAAGTCAACCCATGTGCATGTGCACACCTGGGACTGGAAGTGCTTGGTGTCCCAAGTTAGGGTATGGCTGTGGGAGCCATCTCCTGTCCACACTGCCCTGGGGGTGAATGTCTCAAGTCAGCAAGGAGCAGACGGGAAGGAGGCCACATCGTTAGCCACATCTGCCTAGGTATATCTGCTTCAGTCAGATCCTTGCTGCTGTTTGGCATGGCCATGTGGTAGCAGTGACATTTCAGCTTCTTCTGCTCTCGGCATGTGACACACCACTCAGAAAGAGGCGAGCATGAGGCATTTGAGCGTCATCAGGCTATTTAGGCAAAATACAGATTGTGCCACTAAAGGGATCAATAAAATCTTATTACTGGTCTGAAACACTATGATAGCTTTTAGATTTCTATCTAAAAAAGCACTAGTTTTTCAAAGCAAAGCATATGGAGTTAAGCTCCTTATCAGTGTGTAGGGACCACATGATTTTCAGAGATACTGAGCAATTGCAACTAGGTACCAGTGTAGATCACACTTGAAGCTTGGGCTGCAAGCAAAGCTTGAGAAAAAGTCATATCCCACAAATCTGAGTTTATGCAAGAAGTCTGCCCTATTCACAGGGCAGCCATTACACAAGTGAATATCAGCTTCCAGCTGGGTAGAGCTGCCTGCCTGGCTTTTATAACTCTAGGCTTGTAGGAAGGAAAATACCATCATCAACAACATGTTCTTAGAGAAACCAGAAAGAATACAAAGAAGTTTTTGAAAGAGGGGAGTGGTTGTTTTTTAAACTTTTGTGTTTGGAGTAGCCTATAATTTGGATCTTCAGCTCTGCATGTCATGTTGGAAGTCTGGTGCTGACGTACTCAGCCACAAAACTTGACACTTTCCTGTTCAGAGCAGGAACTTTTTCATCTTTATAGACTGGTTGATGTTTACGGTTGGTGAGAAAAAAAAAATTGATTAATTTGAAAGAAGGTCAATATTGCTTAAGAGGCTTTTAAAAGTCATATTAATCATCATACTTGGGATATATTCTATGAGATATAAAGTAGGAATACTCAAACTTTCACCATAATAGGATGTTTTCTGGACCCAAAAGAACACTGAGGTGTTCCACACTGGACCTAAGCTGACTAGAAAATACTGAGCTTTTTCTTCTCTGCTCTAGCAAATATCGGGTGAACAGATGGCTGAAATATTTTCTTTGAGTATGAGAATTCAGGAGGTCTCAGCTGAAGGACTGTTCTGATACTGTCATTAACAGGATATTGTAATCACTGCAGACATTTAAAATCTGGTACCCGCTATTCAAATAACACTTCCACAACACTCTGAAAGTAGAAAATGAGATACTGGTGATTAAAAAGCATGTCCTCAGAGGTTATAATTTCAAAGTTACAATTCTAACATAATGCATAGTGCTTGGTAAATGTGGGTGGATGAGAAACTGGTAGAACTGCCAGCATTGTCATGAGGCAGTTTTATGTGCCATTGGTTTTTCATTCAGTTTTTAAAGTGAGCGCATTCCTCAGGAAGCCAGAGCAAAAACTGCTGCCAAGAATCTTTTCTGCAGTGATTTTGCTTCATTTGAAAGAAAGAACTAGTTGTTTAAAAGTCAAAGTTGAGCAAAAACGTTTAGATCTGCTAATATCCTGGGAATGAGCAATGCAGTCCAGAGTGGGCACAATCTCTACTTTACTCCTGAGTGGCTGGAGGCATATGAGAGCATTTCTTGGAGAGAGAAGTTTCCTCACAAATACTTCTCCATACCACAACAGAACCATTAATGGTTACACCCATAACAAAGACAAGAGTACATGTGGCAGGGGAAAGACAATCCTTCCCAAAACTTCAGCTTTAGTTTTAGACCTACCTTAAGGAATAAATTCAGGTCATCAGAGATTAGGCTTCATAGACAAGGTTCTTTCAGCAGCTGAACCAAAGTCACAGTGTAGCATTTAATCTAAAGCTAATGGTTGATCAATAAAGCCAAAGGGGAAATAAAATACTACACCTCTGAAATATTGTGCTCTTTCAGTGTGATCATGTCTAGATCTCTCTCACAAGAGCATTGTATCAGGTGACAGGATAAGTAAAGAACAGACAACATGAAACAGGAAACACCAAAGGCAGAGGAACACTTGCATAACCTGCACTTCCTTATGCTTCTTTCCCAAAGAGTAGATGTGGGAATCTCTTGTGAATGTAAGCAACATGAAGCTATATCCACTTATATCCATATTGTACAGTCCTAATCTGTTTTCCAGTCAAACAAATAATACTGAACATATGGACTAATTTTTCAGGAGGCTTAGGCAGTGACCCTTAGGGATTCAAGGCCCTGAGAGTTAATTGCCTTTTCACCTTTAGTAACCCTCTCTGACAGCACATGTATTCTCTTCCTAAACAATTGATACTTCCCATCAGTGCTGGTCACAAATGTCAGCATAGACTCATTTCTGTGGCTAAGAGGTTCTTCTTCAGGCAAGCTTGCTATTTAGGAAATTAACTTTAGATTTGTTATCTCCAGTGATAGTCTGAATACCCATTTTCCTGTGCTGTCAAATACTACAATGGCCAAAACCAAGACCTCTTTTGTAATTCTGCTCTCCACAGATTTTCCTTCCCCAGAGGCTGCTCAAAGGAAGGACTCCTGCAGCTTATGTCTTCTCCATGGCTTTCCATTATTTCATAGCAACTTCTCTTATGTTTTCCCATGCTTTTTTTCTGAACAACTTTGGAAATAATAGTTGCTGGACTCTGAAATAAAACAGTATGTGTCATGAAATTTCATTCTCTTCAGCATTTATTTTCCTGAGGCATTTGTCTTTCAGAGATTCATGTGAGTTTTGTTCTGGTGGTTTCTACCTCATATGATGATGTATTCATGAAGAAATTAAGAGCTGAGTGGAAGACTCATAGCTGGAGATTTTCAGCAGCCCAGAATTGTTTAAAACTGCAAAGTACACACCAGTTGGTGATTTTATTTCCTTATTGAAATGCACATTTGCTTTTACATGTTCTCAGAATCATAGAAGTCATTTCATGCTTGTATTCTGTGGCTTGTTAACAAAATACTCAAGTTAAGAGTTGCCAGGGAATCTCCTAGGTGTGTAATGATAGACTCCTTTGTTTTTGCAAGGCCAGACAGTTTTTGCCTACTGGCTAACCCTGCCTTTCAAAAAGCTCTGTGTGGCATCTTGTTGGTGAGCTGTGAGACTTCACTCCAGGCTCACCAGTGAGATTCACTGTTGCAGGGCTTCTCTTTTGAATGATTATTGGAAACTTCCATCAACCAGATAGTCTGTCTTGTGCCTGGTGACGGCATCTGAGGAGTCTAAAGACACTATCCTGAGTTAATTGATGTTTAAGAAAAGTGTATTTTTATGTAAGAAAAGTGTTTCATCTGTGAGGAGCCTTGACATCCCATTCAGCTCGGAGGAGGTCTCGCCTCCGTGCTGTGGGTGCTGTGGTCATGGTTGAGCATTGCCTTGTCTGGATCGGTGCTGCCATCCTCCTCATCAGTAACCCAGTGCACTTCAGGGGGATACTACCATACTTCATAAACCACTGCAGAACTAAGTTTTGCTTTTATCACAGCAGTACCCCATGTGTGTCAGACCTTGTATAAAGTGTCATTTTTGAGTCTCCTATTTGAATTTAGCTTGGGGCTATGAGCTGTTAATGGTCTGTGTGTCTCTAAGTGATTTCCTACTTTGCATGACCTAATTAATGCCCCTCCCTCTGACTGATAACTTTCTTATCTTCCCAGATATTTTATGATTTTGTTTTCATTTATAATTGCTTTTCATCTGTTTGTAATATTGATGTTCCATACTCCAAAGACACGGTGTTTGTGTCAATCTATCACTCTCAGCACTGCTGACTTTTTGTTCTTGCAGTCATCCTTTTGATGCTCCAAACCCCTACTTTTTTGGCTTGTTTTGCCTTTATTACAAAGCTCATCACAGTCTGGCTCATACAAATGTTTGTTACCAAGGGCTGTTTTCTCCTTTGTTCTTCCTTGTGAAGAGAATAGTGGCTCATTGCTCAACCTGCTGCTGTTTTACCTGTGGTAAAAACAGTAACTCTAATAATACGAGTCAGATAAAATAATGGCACAAAGCAAATATTTGTTATATTGAAGTGTTTGCTCTGGTCCCTTTTGCTTATAATATTATCTGTTTATAGCTTGAGATTGTGATAATGAAACTTTGGAAGATTTGGATTTCAGGAGGAGACTATTTTGACGCTTAAGTTACACTGGTGAAGATACACTCAGGTACAAGGTAAATGCTCCATGAGAGAGAAAAATAGAGGAAGAAATACATTTCTACACATGCACTCATTATTTCCAACAAAATGTGCACAATGACAATTTCTTCCTGTCTCAGAGCAGAGATTGAAGCATGGAATGTGACTGTAGCCTCACTTCTTCCCCACACCAGTGGTGGCTAGACACCACAATGCCCTGAATCTATCAGTGGTGGCCATATCTCTTGTGGTGGAATTCCTCCAAACTCTCACCTTACCCACATACTGTAGAACCACATGATACACCTCTGTATCTGCTCCCAGACAAGAGGGCTCATTAGGACCCATCTATACCAGCTATCCATAGGAGCAGCCTCTCCTTCCCCCAGTTCTGCTGATGGCTGCCCAGCCAGTGTCCTCAGAAGGCAGAAACCTGCCCTTCAGGCTCCTTATGATTGCCTGTCTTGGCAGTTTACATGGGATCCAGGATGTTCAGCTCTGGCTCTCCCAGCTGCTCTTGCAGCAGCAGTGGTGGGAAAGGACGCAGGGTCCTTTAGAGCAGGAGGTCTCTGTGGAAGGGCTCCAGTGTGCAAAGGCGCCCACTGGCCTGGGCACCCACTGTTGTGTCTCAGAAAGCAGTCAGAAATCCAGAGAGCTCTCAAGTGTCAGGTACAACACCTCCAAGCATCTCTGGTGCCTGCTGTTCGGACGTGTTAGGATGTACAGACTGTGCTGTCACGGCACTTTGTGTGAAGGATAGGTAGCAACTAAAGAAGTGGGTAACCTCTGTTTACTTGCACTTGCCCTCAATAACATCAGCAATTCCTGGTACAAATAGCCTATGATTGTTCACCTGAGCACTACCATCCGAGCTGTCACTTTTATTTAGAAAGATGTGACAGCCATCCTTTTTTCTGGAAGGGATTAGTGGGGAGGTAGGGAATCAATAAAGGCAAAGATTTGAAAAAAAAGCCAACAGCAAAACAAACCAGGAAGCAGGGCTGGACAATTAACATCCCACAGCCTCTAGTAATATTGATTGTTGTTTTGCCCTTGAATCCCACTCTGCTTACATAGAAGTATTAACCCTTTGGTAAAATGCAAAGGGAAAAAATGAGTGAAAGTATTTGTATTAGTTCATAAAAAGAGATAAACAAAAATATTAAAAGATAGTATGGGTTAGAGAGCAAGACATTAATATCTAGATTGATAATTGTCAGGATCAGTCATCTCCCAGACTGGTACCTGTCACCTCTGCTACACACTCCATTTCACTTGCACTCAAGAAATAATGAAGAATGATAATATGTTATTCTGCATAACTCGGCCAGCCTGTAAAGAAGGGACATAATGTGGTTTACCCATCTTGCTTGGCAATTAGTGGTGAGTGATGGAATTTAGGTGCTTGAATCTGGGAAGAAAAAAAAAAGCAAGCTAGACTGAAAATAATGACTTAGAAATCTTGATGCCAATAGTCCTGCTTTCCTTCAGGTCCTCTTACTGCTGCTTCTTAATGCATTCTGCAGAAGAATGTATGCAGAGTCAGCCCACGATTGTCAGAAAACTGGCAGCTAAAACCTGGCTGTTCTTGGTTGTTGTACAAGATAGACATGCTAAACTTCCCAAGTCCTTAGTTACCTCCTTTGGGAAAGCAGGAACCCTACTGGGCCTTTTAGCATAGAAAGAGCTTGTGCCCTCTCTGGCTATAACAAGAGATGCCAAGAGCACGTTAAAATCATGAAGTAATGGATGCCATCCCAGTGCATGCTCTTTGAAGCTAAATGCCATTTTGAATGAGGAGGCATAAACAATCAAGAAGACTTGCTGGTGAAAGCTATCAGCTAGGGTTTGAATAGAGAGCAAAACAAGGAGCAGAAGTAGAGCAATACTACTTAGGTGTCTTTCTGAAAGATTTTTAGAAGAGTGCTGAACACACTTTTCAAGTTGTTGGATATTCCAAAATGCCACTCAGAATCTAAATGAAAAACATGGAGGTCACAGGATTGAAGACAGGAGATCAGCAATATGTAGAACTGCAACAAAACCAGTTCATCAGTTTTATATGTATATCGCAGGATTCAATTCAATAAAAGAAATGCAAACACTCCATATTCATCTGGAGTAGTCAGCTACACAAATACACAATTGGAAAATGTGAATTTGACAGCAGTTCTACCAACAAGGACCAACAAGGGATCTGAATTGCAGACTGAACATGAATCAAAAACATGCTGTGCTGAAAAAAGCTACATTGCAGTGGAGTGTATAAAGAAGTATGTCGTGCATATGAGACATGAGGTAACTTTTCTGTGCAAGATTCTAAGGGTAAGGGCTCTTCATTCTCACTTTTTAAGACTGTGAGACTCTAGAAGAGATTGGACCAATTTGGTAGAAATTGAAGAGAAGCAACTGGAATGATTGGACATCTAAAAGACATACAAATATGTAATTTTGTAATATCCTACAAGGAAATACTAAAGGAAACAGAAATATTTTGTTTATAAAATGTGGATGTTTAGATAAAGCTGGGGGAAATAATGTGCTCTGGATCTCATGTGGTGAGTGCAGGGAGTAATGAGCCTAAACTGAAGTGAAGGAGATTTTGATTAAATGCACTGAAAAAATTTCAAACAGTAGGGATAGAGAAACGACAAAATATGCTGCCTAGAGAGACTGTGTAATCCGCATCTTTAGAGGTTTTTCAGAAAGAAGAAGGCAAATATTTATTGTTTACTTATTTCTCTACAGAGAGAGTTTATCCAGCCTGAAGGTAATGAGATGAACCAGGAGTCTCTCAGGCTACACCTATCCCCCTGAACTCTCAAGGGTCAGGAGAAGACTCAAGCACTGATACCCAGCTACTCGCTAAGCCACCAGGGTTGTCCCCATTAGAGCTCAGCCCTGCCCTGGTCACTGACCTGAGGAAATAATCTCCAAAGACTGTCCCCAACATCGACTATGGACAAGGCTTTCGTACATGGGGGGAAAGTATTCCTCTGCACCATGGTATTTACCCTCAGGGAGAAAGAAGAGGTCATGACCCCACTTATTGTAAAGGCAAGCCTAAAAGTGCCCTCCAGTCCTAATTTCTCTGGGTATTTCTGTACCAAGATATTTTTAACAAGGACAGTACAAAAGCCCTCTCTAAATATGTGCAATTTAAGTGAATAAGCTTTTATGTGTACAACAACAAGCTCTGGGGCATTCATGCAATTTTGCTGCACTTAGTAGCTCTGTATAAATAACATAGGAAAAGAAACATTCTATGAGCATGCATAAGATGCTCATAAATACAAAATAGTTATAATAATTCATTACAGTATGAAGAGTAAGTCCCATTATCCTAAATACTTACAAGATGCAAGTCCCATTATCCTAAATACTTTCACAAATCTGTAGCAAGAGACACTCCCTGTCCCAAACACTGTACAGGTTAAAAAATCATAGCCATGTAAGAACATTTTCTTAAGTGAAAAAATGAGGTTGTCTGAAGTAATTTTTAGTATAAGGCACAATTTAGCATTTCCTCCCCCACTTAGGCTTAAGTAATTTTCCAGGAAGTTCAGCTAGTAAGCTTTATACAATGACATGACTGCTCCAAAACTTCCTTTTCTTATACAAATATACATATTGGTTAATCTCTTAAATGCCTGTCCAGATTGTCTTCATATAACAAGCTGCAAAGAATTGGGTAGCTCAGAGATGAATTTGGGGGTTTTACCTATTTTGTCCTATATTTAACTTTCTAATTGTAATGGGAGGAGAGTGAAATGCTGTCAGGTTCTGTAAAAACTAGTTACTCTCTTTTAACTGTAGTCAACTTTAAAGCTATTTTATCATTCTGGCTTTGCATGTTTCTAAGCACCATTGAGAGTCTGGGCATCAGCACTTCATAAAACTGCTTCCTAAACTGAAATTCAGAGAAGTGTTGCAAAATGAACCCATATATTTCTCACAGTAGGGAAAATAACCTCTGAAAAAAGTCAGGGTTATTTTCTTTTCCTTTTAAACCCCCATAAGAAAAACACCACAGGCATCAGCTAGTTAGTAACCTCTTAGTGCACTGACCTGTTTGATGTTCACAGGAGGGTTAGTCAATATATTAGCCTTAGATAGGGTACCATTAGTAATTTATGCATGAATTTTATTATATCGTTCAATCTTCGTCTGCTCCACAGCCTGCAGATGCCCCTTCATCACACACTGCTACATAAAATGTGAGTTATGAGAAAATAGTTATTAATTCTACTTAAATTTTGGTCCTATGCAAAAGGCATGGTATTGAGGTATGTTTGTAATATTTTGCACTTAAAAATGGTAGTATGTTCTACTTTTAAAAATGGCATCCTAGTTAATGTTAAATTAATCATTAATCATTTTGGACATTTCTAATGATTATTATTCCTATGCCCCTCTCTATTGATTCTGAAAAACTCACTAGACTGACCTCCAAAAAAACCCTTGGCATTTGAAGAAATGACATGTAGATGTGTGCTAGTTTCTGTGGCTGAGTACATTAGTACTTCATCTCTACAGAACAGAAAATTAAATGTCCCTGGTATGTTGTAAATGGGAAAAGATTGCAATCTGCCATGGATCATCCTGAGAATGGAAGCTTAATGAATCAAAGAAAGACCAGTCAGAAATTGAATTTGATAAGATACACCTGCTAAGTTATGTGCTTTCTGATAATGAGGCTGTATCTAAAGCAGCTGTTCTAGAAAAGGGAAGGTGTCTGAAAAAACTAGAGGCAGAGCAAAGAAGATTGAACCAATGTTTGTTGCTGTGAGAAATGGTCCTTCAGCTCAGACACCCTGTTGTTGAATTAGCTACCTGTGACTATTTTTTGATGTATAAGTGCACTTCAGCCTGATATTTTTTCTAGCAACAGTACATTTATATTCATCCATTTAATTATTCCTGCTATGATACATAGTCCAGCTCTGTAGCACTAGGAAATGAGGCAGTTATAGGTAAAGTTAATAAATCCTCTTCAACTGCCTTCCCCTTTCAGAGCTGAATCCCAAGCCCACGGTTAGGCAGCTAAATTTTCTACTCAGTACAGGAGGCATCTCAGAAAGGAAGCCAAACAAACCTCTTGCTTTTGCAGAAGTTGCCCAAATTGAGTCTGAAGCAGTGAGCCTCATTCAGAACTGCCTCCACTGATAGTGAATGAGAGCTAGGAGCAGCTTAGCAATGTGGTTGCAGCATTTCATTCAGGTTTATTTAACTCACTTCTCACAGTCTGACTTCAGCAGAGGCTGTGGGGGCTGCCCTGGCAGGCACCAGAGGAGCCTCCTGGGAAGAAGCACTTTTTTAGGGAGACTGAAGCAATTCTATAGTCAACTTCTCCATCTTTCTATGCGAGTCTTTTGACTATGGAGTTGCTCTTTAGGCAGTGGAAAACAAATACCTCTCCTTAGCAGTTAGTACGCCTGTCACACCCTAAAAACTTCTGCCAGCAATTATAATGAAAAATACTATTTAACAGCCTTTCTATGAGTTTTTAAGGGAAGTGTTGCACTCTTTATGGATGGAGCCAGTGTCTCCTGCTAAACTTTCTCAGTTCCCTTCCCTCAGATATGGGGCCACAAGATTTTGGCCTACTGTCTCTTAGTGAAAAAGAAAAAAAATTTAAAAATGATAATTAAAAAATAGAGATGCTTCAATGAAAAGACACATGCCTGGCTTCACCTCTAATCTGATATACCTGATAGCAGATGCTGCACATCCCTGCATCCTTCAAAAGAAGGTGGCACAGTGCTTGTGTAAGTTACATTCTTAGGAATCTCTTTCTGAAAAAGGTGAAAATTAAAAAACAGGTGTTCCTTATTTGCTGAAGGGAAACAGAGGAATTACTTCTGAATTTACTCTGAATTGATAGTCCTCTCTATTGCACCATGCCTGGATGGATATATTACACTGTACAATATTGTTATTTTTATAAGAGATAGGGTATTAATGGCAGTAATGATTTTTTCCATTAAGCAATTCAGAAATTACCGTGTGTTTGTTTAATTTTTTTTTACCCATCTGATCTTCATCTTTCCTGTATTAGTTATGGGATTTGTTATTCCTGAATCCTCTTGGTTTGTAGATTAACATGACATGACGTTTCTTTTTATGTCAAAACATTTACAGTGTACTTATAAAAATTAATAGAAGGTTTAAAATAAGCCTCTCCCATAGCATGTTTAAGTTGTTTATTTCTAATTTTCTTATGAGTACTGTCAATAAATTTAGTTCTTAGCAGAACCCTCTACATTTTTGATAAAGTCAGATGAAGTTTTTTTCTCCCTTACTGTTCCCATTAGCCAAAACAAATCTTCCTCTTGCTGCCTGTGCATGTTCTGACTGTCATTTCAACACTGACTCATCGCTGAGAAAAGATTAAGACTTTGACTCGACAGGTTATAATCCTCTGCCTGCGCCAGGAATGCAGTGCTCTGCTATCTTACAGCTGCCAGCCCGTGCCTAAGGAGGCATGATGGCCCTGTCTGATGTAATTCAGCTTGTCCTGATTAGATAGGGGGAAAAATACACACATATCTAATTGAGGCACAGGAATTATTTTATTTGATTACTAATGCACTTGGAAAATCTATGGTAATATTTATTAAATAAGCGTTTGTGCCCATGTGTAACCTGGCTCACTTCATTACACAGGATGAAGGTTGGAAACTGCATCCTGTGAAGTAGTTGGAGTTTCTCCCCATTGGTGAACAGGCAGCATTTTTCATGTTCTTTCTAAATCATCCTTATGGTTCACAACGATCTTCTTTCTCTCTCTACTGCTTTATTTTATTGCACAAATGCTAAGAATGGCACTTGTTCCAGAGAGCATTACCAGAGCTTTAATATATATTTCAGTATATTTGACACTTTGAAGAAAACTTACTTTAATGAAATGTAGCAATACAGTTACATGCAACACAGCTCATGAATTTTCTTATGTGCTCAGTTTCCTACCATCTGCTTTGCCCACGGTACTCAGGCTTGTGGAGCAGCTTCCAGGATTTTGGCATTTTTATTGCAGATGCCATGCTTCTTCCCTGCTACAATGCCAAGCTTTTCTTTAATCTGAAAAGCAACATACACAGGTTATACACTAGCTGACAAAGATGGAACAGTGTAATTGAAGAATAATGATTTCCATAGGAATCAGCTTGAAATGCCTGGTAGGACTACATCATATCAAGTTGGCAGATCCTCATTCTCAATTTATATTTAATTGTCATTAATTGCCATACTGAAGTAATGTAGCCATCCAATTTAGAAAAATGACAGAAAAGTCCTGAGGATCATTATAAAAGCCTAGTTTTCATTAATGCATTTTGGGGTTTGGAACTGTGTTTTGCTTCCCAGAGGGCATAGCAGGGAGAAAGAAAAAAGTAGATTTATGGCACTCACGTAAGAGGAGGACCCTGCCTGGTCCTCCAGGGAAAGGCTACATCATCACCTCTTTGACCTGGAGGTTGCCTCAAGCTGGGTGTGGGGAGAACAGGGCAAAATGTTTGAGCTAAAAACAAGTGGAAGCAAATAAACCAATCCAGAAGTATAAATAGGCCCTGAATTTCATTAATTAATCCAAAGCAGTTCTGTTTATAACTAATTCCTGACTCATTTCTGGCAACATCCAACAGGTTCCTGCTCTCCCAACAGAGATGGAGGAAGGTTCACAGCAGAGCTGTGCTGGGGCAGGTTTAGGGCAGCTCATGTCAGTCCCCTCTGTAGAGCAATGTGGCAACTTTGGATGTGCAAACCACTGCTACTTCCCTGTGATGCTAGACCCATGCCCACTGCACTCTGGCATGCCTGGAGGACGCAGGGACTCAGGCAGGTCACAGGATGGCTGGCAGAAGTCTTCCCACAGCCCATTCTTCAGCTATCCTTTCTAACCCTGCTCCTCCTTTCCGTGCCCAGTGTGAAGCCTCAGGATGAAATGCAGCCCCAAAAAAGTCAACAGCAAAACTCCACCTGTGCAGAAGAAATTCAGCCACTGCTGGGAGCTACAAAGTGGCTCTCCTTGTTCAGCTTTAGTGTCTGAGGAAAAAGACCAAGCAAATATTCCATTTCTGAGATGTGTGAACCCAAACACGACGTCAAGGTGTTCTGACACAATTTCAAAAGCCAAATGCACTCAAATATAGCAATTTGTGTCTCAGCCAAAGCTATCAGTGTGTACTTCAATAGCTGCAGTTCTGTCCCATGCTTCACTGGGGACATCCTGCATGTTTGAGGCCTGGCCAGGAGCATGCACTGTGTAGAGTCAAAGAAGCTATCTAGACCAAGCACCAGCAAAACCCTTGAAATCATCATTCCTTCCTGAAGGCTTACTGAAATCTATAGCTGAAACCTATAGGTGAAACCCCAGTTCAAAGGCAGCTTTAGGGGAAGTTCATCAAAACTACTCTATTGCAGTACTGTCTCTCAGTGAGTTGGTCACTCATGCCTTCCCTTGCCACAATCTCTGATGACCACGGGAAGCAGATGTTTTGATTTCCATAATACTTTTTCATTTCTCAGGTGCACTTCATTTGCTCTTATAAATAATGGAACAGGTTTGATTTGGAGCAAATTTGGCTTCTGTAGCCAGCTAGACAGAAGAAGTATCAGATCTTGATTGTTGTGAGATGTTTTTCCCCATCATTTTAGCTGGGAAGCATTTCACATGTGTAGGGCTCTTCTTACATTTACTGGGCACCAGAAATCAATCAGAGTCAGGAAACAAAAATCTTGAAGGTTCATCAATATTTCAGGCCCCATCAACAACACATTCCATTTTATTTGAAAAGGGATTGGAAATTTTGCTCTGTTTGCAGCTTTGAAACAGAGCAAGCCCAGTTCAGTGGAACTGAAACCTTGAGCAGGTGACAGTGCCAGAGGCTCCACCTGCCCCTTGCTGCCCCCCAGTCCAGCAGACCCACATGGAATGCCATCTATGCGACCACAGAGCATTGCAGAGCAACAGAGATTTCACATGATCTGTTTGTTTCTCCCACACTTAATGTTGCAAAGGGCACTGACATGGAGGGAGTAGACAATTTTAGCCTCCCTCTGAGACTTTGGACCAAAACTCTTGCCCTTCTGCCATCACCCTGCTTACAGATGGCAATGACCATTGCGGGAGCAAAAATTCAGTGTCTTATCTGGGAGTCCCTCCTTTCCTCAGGGCTGGCTTTTATGCTGATGGTTTATTTTTTGCCTCAAGGACAACAAAACATTATCCAGAAAAATTAACCTAATTTCCAGAAAACACAAAGGCAGGCATAACAGACCTGAAGACATTTGGAAAGATATGAAAATGTATTTCTTTGAGTAAGTGCTACAGTTTTCAATTCTTTCTTTATTCTTTTTGGTTAATTTATTTGCAAGATTATTGCAGCTTTATCTTTGCTTGATAAATAGTGGGAAATTCTGTGGCTTGGACTACAGCAACATTTTGAGGGCCTCCAACAGGACCTGACCCCAACAGGATCATAGCTTGTCCTCATATTTTCTTTTCTGCAGAAGTTTTATTTTCTGAAACTTAGCTCCTGGCTTCTGTATTTTCTGTGTGACTGTTTCCTTTAAGGCTCAACAGTTTTCTACCCGTTGAAAGGGTACCAGATTGACTAATGGAACAAGTGTCATGATTCTGGAAAAGTATTACCAAAGCATGTATATTCTTGTTTGACTCACAGTGTTTCTCTCAGTGGGAGAGTTACGGCGCTTAGAAGAACATGTTATGTACCAGTTAGTCAGGTATCCTGGTGGTTACATGTAGCTTTTTAAAGGAACATCATGCTTTTTTGTGCAGTTTTGACTTGCTTTTATGTACTTTTTTGGCAGCTTGCTCCTTCTACTTTTTTTTGTCCTCCAAACCACACCATTGTTTTTCAGTCTTAGAAGACTAGATACGAATGTTTTGATTTTATTCTTCCTGCTCAATAATTATGCACTTCTCACAGTATTTTTGCTCTCCTTATATTTCAATGTGACTAATGTACAGCAACACAAAAATAAATCTTGCAATTACTGAAAATGCAGTTCAGGGTACCATTTCCAGAGATCAAAAAAAGAATAACCCACAAAGAAATGGAGGTTTGATTTTTACTTCTTGGCAGGCAAGGCAACATGGAATCAAACATATAGTTAGGATCTAGCTGAAATGGTAAGCCACAGCCTTCAAGAAGAAACTGCGTGGACGTGTTCTGCCCAGCGCAATCCCAGAGAGGAATTCTTCCCAGAGCGACTGCAGGGAAACCCAGGATTCTGCTGTGCTGTTAAAGGCAGGACACAACTTTTTTTGAGTTTTCCCCACCGTTGCCATTTTCCATGGGTGGGCAGGGATGCACTCCGCTCCCTCACCTTCCACACGTCCGGTGGGATTTCCTCTGCCGCAGCTGCCGCGGGGCCCGCCCCGGCAGCTGTGCGAGGTGGGCTCGGCAGCAGCCCCGCGCCCTGGCTCCCAGCAGCCGCCCTCGCCGAGGCACGCCTGGCCTCTGACGCCCGGAGCGCTGCGGGTGTTAGAAAACACTCCTCTCTTTGCTCTGCTTTGCCCTCCTTGGGGTAAACAAGGATCCCAGAAAGGCAGGCAGGCAGGCTTGGAAAAGGGGACTGCAGGTTTGTCTTTAACACTTCCTAAGGAAAAAGTAAAGATGTTTTCTTTACTTTGGAGCAAATAATGGGCATGTGATAAATCAATATGAGAGAATGGCTATGGCAGTTTTACTGCAAGAAAAAATCAGTGGGGAAAAGCACTAAACTCTGCCCCTTCTTCTTGTCTCCAAACACCCTTACAGGTTAAACTCATTTATTCTGTACTGAATCTGCAGGGTATTATCTACACAGCTGTTCTGGGTTTTTTGATCTCTGGAGACTTAATTCATGTGAGGTACCCCAAGGTGTAAAGTACACCATTTTTAACAGAAAAACCCAAAAACCAAACAAACAAACAAAAAAAAAACCACAGAAACAAACAAACAAAAAAAAAATCCCAAGACCAAACCAAAATCCACCAAACCATAAAAAAACCCCTAAGCCCTGTGTTGGACTGGATGTTCCTTATTTTAAGCTCTTCCATCCCAGATTACTCTTGTTTTCTATAACAGCTGCATACCCGAAAGCACTTCCCTCCTTTAAGTAATGAAACAATGAGATGTTAGTGGGATACAGCTCTTATGTAAGTCAGGGTGAGGGAAAAACTAGAGTTAGACACCGGACAAGAGCAGAAAGAAGTTGTAGGAGCTACTCCTTGAGTGACAGAGAAAAGTGTGGGGGTGTGGAGAAGGCCTAAACTTCTCCATTTGCAATAGCACTGGGGAGAACACCAGTGGACAAAGGCAATTGTAAGAGAGAACAAAGAACAAGACTCACCAGGGACCCCCAAATGTATTTTACCTGACACATATTGCATGACATGTGCGGGTAGTTACACAGACTTCTCAGGGTTAACTCCACACCCTGAAATTCCCTTTTAATAACAGTAAGTATCACACGCAGATAAAATCGGCTGTGCTCCATCATTCTTTCCATCCCCCCTGGGAAGAGAGTATGAAATCTGTCTGGGCTGGCATCCATGCAGCCAAAGGCTCATTCTCCCTTCCACATCCCCAGGCTCATCGTGGACACACCTCCCTAATGCGCTAGAATTGGCTTAATTTGATCTTGACAAAATAAAATTAAGTAAGCGCAAAACCACTAAAGTTATTATAGAGAGTGACTTTCTAAATCATGTTTAACTTCATGCCATGCCAGGAGATAATCCTCGGCTAAATCCAGCCTCAACTGAAAAGAAATATGCAACTAATTCAGCTCACTATACTTCAGATCTCAACAACAGAGTAACTAAAACTACTAACCACTCTTTTAAAACTTCATCTTTTCCCAGGCTATTTTAGCATACGATGATCTGGATGATCACCCTCAAAATCAATTTCAACCTCCAGGCGCAGATGATGTTACATTAAAAAAATATATCTCTTTCAGAAGTCTCTCTTCTACCAAAGGGTTTAGATGATCTGCTTGTTCCACCCCTTTCCCAGTTTGTTCAAGCTGAACATACAGAGGTAGAAACCAGTTTTGTCTTCATTGCAGAACAACAAGATGTAAGGGTATTCAACTGACAGAAGATGTGATTAAATTGTGATGAAATAAATTCACATTTAGATGTAAGATAAAATCCTGAGTAAGTGTAAAATCATTATAACCCTGTTGAATTAATTGAATTTCTGCTCATTTTCATCAGCTGAGACTGACTGGAGCTGAACTTTTCTGAGTAATCTTCAGTTCTCTATTACTAGCATAATTAGAAATTTGCTTTTCCAAGCATCTTGCAGTGTTTCTATCTATTCATTTATGTGGAGCTCCTCGTCAATGTTTCTTGTAGCTTGAACATGAAGCAGGGATCCTGCACCAATTCTTGCTGAATCAGGGCTCAGTGCATATACTACCAATCACTTTTCTCACAAGGGTGCTTAAAATAGTTTCTTCAGCCCATCGTAGCTCACTGGGAAATCTGTCAGCAAATTTCACATTTCTATTATTACAAGACCAATTTTAGAACTAGAAAAAAAATCATAGCAGTGATAAAGCTCCAGGTGGAGACAGGTCAGTACTGCAAATACTTTCATAATGAAGTGCTGAAATTTCAGAGTGAATTCACTTTTAGCATGTTCATATCATCTTGAATTGGTTTTCCAATTCAAAACATTTGGTCGATTAAAATGTTGATTGACAGCAGTATTTGCACTTCATTTCTAACAAAGCTGCATATGCAAGTATTCATGGCTAATGAGTTTGCATTAGCACGAGCAATTACTCTTGCTAGAAATGCTCACACATTTCTGAGTTTAGGAGAGCAAGTAAATCCCTCCATATTGTGGGCAGTATCAAACTGAGTGCTTCCATCTCAAAGACTTCCTCCAGGCACAGTTTAAATTCATCTCTGGACATGAGGGACCCCAGAACTGAAGCTGCAATGAGACTGGGGGAGGTGAAGACTGGGTGCCATATGACTTATTGACTAGTAAGCTTAAATAGCTGACACCATGCTATTGCCCAGAAACTTCATAAAAACATAAACACATGTGGTTAAAAAATTTCTAATAATACATCTTGAGAGAAATCACAAGTGCTTGTACATGTGCTATAATTAGAGAGCATCCATTATTTAGTCACTTCTGTCAAATTTTACTTTAAAATCAATCCAGTCTAGCGCTGAGGTTTTTTTTCTTTTTAGACCAGACTGCAGGCACCCTGGTTAATATCAGAAGATAAAGGACTTCTGACATGCTCCTAAAAGGGAAAAGTGCAAAAAATTCCTCAACATCCATGAGACTAGACATCTATTAGTAAAGAATTAGGTAACTCTAATGCCTTGAGTAGTCACTGTGTTGAAGGGAAAGTCTGATTTAAATCATAGAATCGTAGAATCATTAGGATTGGAAGAGACATCTAGTTCCAACCACCCTGCCATGGATAGGGGTGCCACCCACTAGACCAGGTTTCTCAGGGCCCCATCCAACCTGGCCTTGAACCCTTCCAGGATGGGGCATCCACAACTACTCTTGGCAACCTGTGCCAATGCTTCACTCTCCTTTGAGTAAAGAATTTTTTTCCTGACATATTTTCTAAATCTCTCCTCTTCTAGTTTAAAAACCTTCCCCCTTGTCCTGTCACTATCTGCCCATGTAAGAAGTCACTCAGTCACTCTCCCTCCTTTTTTATAAGCCCTCTGTAAGCATGGGAAGGCTGCAATGAGGTTCTCCCAGAGCCTTCCCTTCTCCAGGCTGAACAATGTGCACACACACCTCCTGGAATAGTTTTCTGGGCTCTGTAGCCCTGTTCCAACCACATTCTGAAGGGTGTCTTAGAGTCTCTCCCAGCACAGCACAACACTGACGTGGTCAGAGTGGTGCTGCTGAACTGACTCACTCTTGAGAGGGCAGCTGGAGACCAGACACTGTCTGAAGAAATTTTAAGTAATGTGGAGAACTGGCTGGCTTCGGTTGGAAACCGAAGTAAAAAATAAAATGAGACTACAATAACTTGCTGTGCCTGTGAAATTTGAAGGCTTAACCATGCATTGCAGATATGTCATTATGAAATATGACTTCATGGTTCTTCATGGATGTGTCGCTCGGGGACCAAACACCACTCTGTATAGGTTGTTTCACATTTGGTTGACTTGGAGCAAACCTATAAAATCTATAACTGTTATGACAGTCAGTGTAAGAAACACAGATCATGAAGAATGTATTTAAGTCCTTACCATCCTCCTGGGTTTTTCTGAATTTCAAGTAAAAAGACAATAAAAAGCTGGGTTTTATTTACTGACAGATTTTTGGTGTAATTTTGTGTTCCAATCCTAGGGATAGGCATCAGGACACAGATTTTTACATCATAATTTTGGGCTCCTAATAATAAACATGCATAAATTATTTTTTAAATGCAACACTAATTAGGAGCCTGAACAATGGATGCTGCTATAAAACACAGTCTTGTAGGCCGTAATAAACTTCCCTTAACCATATGCTTGTTCAAAGAAAATTAAAATCATATTCTCTAGGTATTGCTTTGAAAAATTGATTTCAAGGATGCAAGGATGCAAGATCTGAAGATAGGAAGGATTCAGAAAGACAAATTAATAAAACCCCAATCTAACAATTCTGCCTGGACTCTGAATATTCTGCTAATAAGCAAAAGAATTGCTAACTGCTGGCTGGGTGCTGCTGACTTGTGCTGTTCCTGCTTCATCTGCCACCATATTATTATTATTTTGCCTCAAGCATTGCTGTGAAGCTCACTTTAGCTAATGATCATGCAACTAACAGTCTGTCAACCTTAATATCTATGGGAAACAAAATGGAATTTGTCCCTACACTATTAGCCATGCTTTCTAAACACACTTCCTTTGGCCATATATATTGAACATTACATTTAATGCCTACTCTACTATATGCCTACTGGATATGCAAAATAAAGAAAAATTTTATAGGGCAGTACATAGAAGTCTACATAAACTTCTTTGGCACACTCTTGAAAAATAAAACTAGATCAACTTAGATCGTTGCTCAGTTTTTGGAGTAAATGCAGGAGATGAGAAGCAGTAGACTGGCAGCCAATAATAATGCCAATTTATTGAAAGACTTCATTTTTGCCTGAGGTCATCTAATTACATGTATTGTAACCACAATGAGGTTTAACACAAGGGCAATTAAAGCTTCCATTTTGAGGAAGTAAAAAAGTCTAACTCCAGGATGAATCAAAGGGGAGGAGAGGCAGCTGGGGATAAAATCAGCAAGGGTTCCTGATCTGTGAGTGTCCCATAAACGTGGTAGGGTTTAATATTGCTAGTGAGTGCCACCGTAACCACCACTGCCCCCAAAGCGATGCGTACTGAGCTATGTCAGGAGAAAAGCTGGCTGCCTTTGGTTCCCAGACTGAGCTGGGAAGGCTCAGATGCCCAAGTCCTCACTCTGCTCTGCTGCATTTGCTACAGTGCTGCTGAGATGACCCCTTTCTTATGGCACTGAAGTTATCTGGGAACTGCCAGGAAAGCGTGAGAGAAGGGAACTGGGGAAAGCAAGCAGTGGGTTCCTTTCAGGCAAGCTATTGTTGAGTCAGAGTCTGTCCCTCTAGATTATGTTTCCCTGTGCCACAAATAGCTTTGCATCAAAAAAACCAAAAACAACCAAAAAAAACCAACAGGAAAAGTAAAGTGACTATATCTTGTATTCACCAGTTTTTTTCCATTTCTGAACACAATTATCACTTTCTCTCCAGTCACTTGTTCAATTGGTCAAATTTCACCTCATTAGCTAAGAAAATTAGAAGTACTTGAGATTTACTGTTTCTTTTGAAGGGTTCAGTGACAGAGACAGGAATTTTCCCTCCTCATTTGGACTCAGAAAAGCTTGAGTTCAGGACCTCCCAACATACACCCAAATGAAGTGCTAGGAAGCTTTTGAACCTTTAGGGATCTCCACTTACTCTAAAACATGGTTCAAGGAGTAAACACTCACTGCAAGGCAAGTGTAAGGCTCATTGACTACACCTCAGCTCTGCCATTTATCAGCAACCAAGGTTGAGGTCCTGAGTATCTAGCTATCCCCATTTTGAAGCTAGTCAAAATACAGTCAGTTCACTGATAACTTGTTTAAGTTTTGCTTATAATAATGGATTTCATTTTTAATGCGGTGGAATGTAATCACCCAAAGTGCTTGGAAAGGGTTGAGTACTAAATAGGTAGGCATATTAATTCTCCAAGTCCTTTAATTAGCTTCATTTCATAATATTCTACTTCCTTATACCTGCCCCAGGTCTTACAGGGTCACACCTGCTGCTACATTTTGCTCAGTACCAGTTTTCCACCAAAGCCAGTTTGTACCCTACAAAGAAGATTCCTACACAACCTTACTTTGCTCTCCTACATATATTTTGTTATACATTCTACATTATGCTCTGTAGGTATGTATTTTACTGACGCAGCTTCAGAGCTGAATATTTCAGGAATAAAGACAGTCTTTTAGAGACAAGGGTGGTGTATATAAGCACCCAACTGGAGTTCTGCATACAGTTGTTTATATTGCATGCTTTAGGAAAGATGCAGATCATCTGGAAAAAGCCCAGGGTAGGCAAGAAGAGAAGTTGTGAGAAAAATGGAGTTGTTTAGTCTAGAAAATGAGGGATGTGAGAAGCCTTTCAATATTTAAACTGTTATTGCAAAATAACCCGAATGAGTAAATTCCCATGTGACTGAATACAGGGAAAAAAGCAACCATTTATGCTACAGCATGAAAGATTTCAGATGACCTTCTGGAAAACTTTCTAATGGTTAATGACAGTTCAAGACTGGAGTATCCACTGGGGAATTAGTGGAGTACTTAACTGAAGTAGTAAGGGAAAAATCCACTGCATTTATAGGGGTCTTGACATGAGATTATTAACAGTTTAAATGTGTATCTCCATGACATCCATCTCTAACCACTCAGAAACTGCCTTTAGATGGGACCTTCTGAGGCAGACGCACAAGTGTGTCTTCAGCACAGCAAATTGACCACTGTTGAGGCAGGCCAGGCTGTCCTTCCATTTACTGGTTCTGTGAGGCCAAACTATGGACCTTTCACTCTTTTTCTAAAGTGGAGAAACAGTTATTCCAGTATTCAGGTGGGAAGTGGCTTGCTCAGCTGGTTAGTAAACATTGCTAATTATTCTGTGGTTTTGAAGTCTTGAAACTGTATATTCACACTCTACTGGGCATGAGACACTGCATCAGAGGCTTGAGGAAATGAAAATAAATGAAAAGCAAGTTTTTGCTTTATAAATCATATGCAAAACCATCAGAGTATTCAGAAGTCCTTCTGGGTTTTCAGAGAAGTTGTCTCAAGTTAGATCTTGATCTTCAAGGTTTTCATAAAAACTGAAACAAGATAAACATTTAATGTAATAGCAATCGGGTAGAGCACCCAAGAGTTATGTTATTTGAATGCTCTCCTCAGCCCCAAACCACCAGTGTTAACCTCATAGAAGACTGATACAGTCTTTTATTCATTGAAAAGGTCCTTTGTTTAAACAACACATGAGGTTACAGATGTCACCTGGAGGTAAAAACATTCAACATCTCAAAACTAGAACTGTCAGAATAGCAAAAGACATAGGAGCCAGTCCTGCTACAGTGGAAAGCAGGACAGGGATATTTTGTCAATGAGTGAAAGTCCTGGAGAAAACTTAAATGTGTACAAACTTTTTGAGGAATGAAAGTTATTAATTTTAAACAGTAAATGGCAAACTAGACACAAGATTAAATGTAGAGCCTTGTAAATAACTATATTTGCAATTTTATATTAACATTATAAAAATAAAATGATTGCTAAATTGTGTCATTCTTTCTTACTATACAAATTCAAGGGAATAATATAATATTTTCACTGGTGGTTAGGTTGTACATACACATACTTCTATTGTAGTAAGAATTACTGTTTTCATTTTCATCAATTGCAAGGATTATAAATGTTTTCACTTTTTATATCCTTTTCTCTGGAAAGTTAGCTGAAAGTGATGGACACCCAATTTGACACTGAACAAAATTTGCCTAAGCTTAGAAAACATTTCCATTATACAGGAAAGAATATCTATTTTTCATATTAGGACAATAATAATATTTTTTAAATCCTTTTGCATTTTAAAGGAATGATGTGGACTGTTTAGGAAAAAAGGGAAATTTGAGTCTGCACAATATATTTGTCTTTATGGTAACTGCTGTTCTTCCAAATATAAACAAAATGGGTCTTATAGCAGAATAGAGCACTTAGAGCCCATTATAATCTTACTCTCTATTTCATTGGAGTTTTTTAAAATGAAGTTACAAAAAGGAGCTCCTACTTGAAGTTTCAAATTTAAAGCAAAAAGCACTTAGAGTTAACCGTGAGTGCATATAGCATTCTTGACTAATACTGTAAATAAAAGAGTTACATTTTTTCCTGCTCAGAAGGAAGTAGGCGCATTCTTTCTGACATTCTCTAGCCATCTCACTAGTCCTTGCTATGCTCTGATTTATAATCAGTATAATATGTGGAGCAATCAATATTTCCATTTTTTTGACAAAATGACATCTTGTGTGCAAATGAAATCTCTCAAAGCATCTGTATCAGCATGGCAGTAATCAAATTGTTTGGTTGCTCTGTATCACAAGTAGGGAACACATCACACAAATAAAGAGGGATGTTCACACACAGGTGGAATCTGCTAATCGGGGAATAGCCATAGTAACAAGCTTGTGTGAAACATATTCTGTTTGATTTCCTGCTTCCAGGGACCCACTTAGTTTGGTATACTTAGACATCTCTACTTGTCAGTCAAGCTACCATCTGCTCCTACTCCCTGTAACCCCTTCCAGGTTCCTATGTACCCCCACATATCTTCACATCCCTTCTACTTCAAAGAGTTTGAACAACCTCTGATCCTTTCTCTTCTGCTTTGAGCATGTCCCAGCTCCACAGTATGAGGGCTGAGAAGTGCTGGCCTGTTAAAAGGTTATGTCTACATCCCATTTTGAAGACAGATGCAAGTTTGCTTCAAGCCGGTGGGAAGCGAGCCAGTTTGGATGCAGAGGCCACATGACTGCATTATCAGCAGAGAGCTGAGCTTGATGCAATAAGCCTGACAGAGAAACAGAATATATTAGCTGAGCTTCAGTCAGTGCAGAGCTCAGGCAAAGCAAGCTTACATCTGTCTGCAATCTGTCAGGCAGCTCCATATTGTGCCTGAATCGCATAATTCCCCCTTCAGTCTTAATAGCCCACACACAAACTGAAGCAGGGACAGAAAGCCATTCTGTTTGCTCTCTACAGATGAATTTGCTGATATCGGGCTTCTGTCAGAAATGGCACACCTGCATTGAGCTCTACTCTGCTGTGCTGCCATTTCTATCATAGGAACCAGGTCTACATTTGCCAGAAAGCTTTTATACTCCACATCTATATTTACATTTCTTCAGTTACCAGGAAGAGATTATTTTCTGCACTGCTACCTGTCTCCACCCACTGAGAATCAGCTTGAGGGCTGCAAAACATTTATTACAAAAAAAGATTTGCAATTCTCATTCCATTTTCAGTCTGTCCAAAAGCACAAGAGTTCTGATAAAATAAGACTCACAAAAGCACTACTTGCTTTCAGTGGTCCAGCACTGCTTAGGATGAAACCCACAGTTAGCCATTTTGAAACATATCAATAGAAAACAAAGAGACTATTAATCCTTAGGACCATACACCCCTGGGAGACCTTACATGCTACCTTTCCCAAAGTCCATTTTCAATGTTACATCTATTGATCATAAAGACTGGACACTGTTATATGTCCAGCTGCCACATGCTCTGGCCATTGAAGGCCTTTCTTTAATGAAACTTGAAGACTCCTGGCTAAGAGTTCTCTGTGCACAAGCATTTTCTCTTTTTTTTTTTCCTCCCCCCACAAGGAAGCCCTGATATATAAAAATGACTTACTCAAGGAGACACAACCCTAATGCCTGCAGCTCCCTGAAGTGACTGCCTAATACTCAGGTATTCACGCCGATCATACAAAAGTCTTGATCCCTTTTTGCATGTTCTTCTTGAATATGTCTGTAAATTCCTCTCTCAGATCACAGAAATCATCTTGGAGAAATATTCATTATCCACGCCACTTTGTTCTGTAGGAAATGCGGGTGCTCTTCAACAAAGAGTGTCTCCTTCTCACAGGAGCTATAGAGACTATTAACCCTTAAGCAGCATCCAAATTCACTGAAATTAAGAAAATGAGAAGATGCAGACAGGTTTCCAAGAACAGGTACCCACTACAAAATCTAAGATACAGGTTTGCCCCTCTCCCCATGCCTCCAGAAATGTGCAGTGGAAGTTGGTCCGGACTAGAGCAAACCACACAACCATCTTCAGGCTAAAGGAGAGGGCAACCGGGCCAGCATGTCCATGGCTCAATGGTACCTGGTTCTCTTTTATGAATTCTGACCTAATTTATCTTTGTAACACAGAATTCATGACCTCTCTTGCAGCCATGTGCATCTGGCTTGACTGAATTTCCACTGTGTCAATCTGCTTCTCAAATCCTTTCAGCCAGGAAAGAACACTGGTGATACCTGAGCAGAAACAAAGGTGACAAAAAAATACTCTGGGCCATTTTGCAGTGGGAAATTATTTCATATTGTGTTTTGTTCAGAAAGGTCTGACAAAAAGTCTACCCCAAGAAACTTCTCTGTCTTATGCATCACCCTAGTTAAACACAAATAGTTTAAGCATTAAATAATTTCAAATATTTTTTTATGTATAAAAGGCTTAGACATCTGAACACCTGTGTTTTATTGACAAAGAAGTCTGTTCAGTCTAATGCTCGAAGTGGAGACAGGCAGCTCCTGACAGAACTGCTCCTGAAGTTTCATCCTGTGACTATACTCTAATGTCTTGTAGTCAGCTTTTCAGGCTGGAGCACTTCTTCTGCTGTTATCCCAGCTCCACAAGCCCTAGGAGAGCTCTGTGGCATTGCCTACACACTAAATGGGTCATCAGGCATGACTGCTTATCCCTGCAGCTCCTGCAGAGTGGGATGACACCTGTGTGTGTATCCCCCACAACTCCCCAGAGACACCTACCAAATTTCCCTAGCATGGAGAGAGACACCAGCATTCACCAGACACAAGCCGTGGTGGCATGAGGAGCAGGAAAGGTTCTCCTCAGGAGCAAGAAGGAGATGAGGTACATGGGTGCAGCCATAAGCTTTAATGCTCACAGGAATCAACCCGATATTTTCTGGCCTGGCACAAAACCTCATCTGTCTTCTGCTTGAGAGCTGTGATGCAGGCAAAGAATCAGCACTGCCATGGCCACAATGCCCAGGTGCTACAAAATTGTTCTCCCAGCCCTGCTTGGGGTGTGCTGAGACAGCTACTTGACCAGAACTGAATCCTGCTTCAGCAAACGCCTGGCCAGGAGCTCTCCATTGGGTTCCATCCTACCCCCAGCCAGGGCAACTCCCAGGGAATAGGCACAGGGTTTGGTGGGGCCCATGGCTGGGCAGTGTTGTGGGCAGCTGGAGACCAGCCCTGCTGCAGCATGGCTGGGGCAGAGGCTGACAGCCCTGGGGGCTGGCAGAGGCAGTCAGGGCTGGCAAGGACAGTCAGAGCTGGGGGTGCCCCTGGGGCCCTGTCACCAGATTTTTTTGTCAAATTTCTGTTCTCAGAGACTTTTCTCTCATCTGGACATGTAGATGGTCTTTTGCTCCCTCTCCCTCAGCACTCCCTAGCCTTGCTTGGCTCTAAGAACTCACTGTGGATCACACTTGCTCTCTAGTGGCACTAAAGCAGCCATCTCTTTGAGACACACGTGTTTGGCTGCCTTACTGCACAGCCCCCCAGCCTGCCTCTGGAGAGATTGGTGCCACAGTGGGGAGGTGTGCTGCACCATGCCTGCCTGCAGCTCCAGCAACAGGAATTCCCCACCTTTCCCCCGGGCTTCCAGCTTCCTTCTGACTACCTCCCTTGTGAACCACAGACTCTGAATCATAAAAACCCCATTTCCTGGGCTCAGAAGCAGGAGTCACTGCCCTTTCAGTGCAGCACCCGAAGGGACAACTGCTGTGTCTCCCTTTCTACCCACTGTGGTCTCAGCCACAGCTGCCCCTGAGCTGCCGTGACCTAGGAGGCCATTTCACAGCCATGCCACAGCTCCCTGCCTCAGCACTGTGCTGTCTCTGCTTTACAACCCACTTTTCAGCCATCAAGTTTTAGTCAAAATTTTCTACTACAGGTTACAACAGCTTCTTCCAGATGCTGGCTCATTTACGAGAAGTGGGTTAGCCTTCACCAACCCTACTCACTGTTAACCCTCCCTGACTCATGCTCCAGTTCAGGGAGTTCAATCCTGTCATGCTCTGATGACATTTTATTTTAAGTGCATCAATATTTTGAGTGGAAGGACCTACTTTTAAGTTAGACAGAAAGAGAGGAGGAGTTAAGGTTCTTCCCAGCTAAAAGGCCAACTTTGATACATCCGGGGATCAAGGAGGTGAAGTCTATTCAGCTGAGGATCTCGAAGAACTGAAAGCATGAAATACTCCATGTTTTTTGATGTAAAATATGAAATCAGATATACATCATCTTTTTGTCAAGAAAAGGGGGGGGGAAAAGCAATTGGAAAGGAATATAGACTTCAGCAAAAGAATAGGCATATGAAAAATGTGGTTAGGATAGGCAAAGAGACATGGGGCAGGTGGATGGGAATAATCACTAGAGAAAGCTGTTTCATAGCATCTGTAACAGAGTTGAAAAGACAGACCTGCCACTCCATAGTTGATTTAGTCCATACTGAATCTGAACTCTAATGAAACTGTCATTTTGGCAATATCCTGTAACAAGGAGTCCTGTGTGGCAGTTATGTATTTGCCCTTTAGTTTCACAATTCCCTATTTTTAAATATATTTTGATGCTATTAGTTTGACCACTCCTAACACTAAATTGCTGCTGCTCTGGCATTCAGTGCAGAAGTGCCTTGTGAAATTCACTCAGCAATTGTCTCCACTGCCCTTTCTTCCCAAGGCCATCATTACTCTTTGCCTCCAAGGTCTGCAAATCTGCCAGCAGCTCCCGAAGCTGTCTCCCAACCACACATTTCAGTGACCTCATCTCTGCAGGCCACGGTCTCTCTCACACTTGACATAAACTCAGATCAACAAATCCACCCCCTAAAGCACAGATAATTATACTCCTTAACTGCCAGGAAGCTCTAGTGAATCAAATGTGGAACAAACCTAGATCTTTGCCAAAAGGTGCAATCTTTGTTTCTGTAGATGTCTACACACATCTTCAGTTGGAGTGTGAATGTCCTTGGGGCTTGCTCGTGCAGCAGAAGTTTGTCTCAGGCACCCTTTCATGATCATTGGGAGAGATAAATTTCTTTTTGCATTGTGACAAAAAAGAGTGAGTTTCATTCTGTCTCCATAGAGTCTCACTCAGTTGCTTTTGTATACAACTAAGGTTCAAATTCCTTTCAAAATCATTAAGCTGCATTTTCAGTGGGACAAAGCATACCTGAAAGTAAAGAACTTGTCCTGCAATGAGATAAAAAGAATGTACTCTCATGGAGAAATAAATGGTTAAAGGATAGGACACAAAGGATAAAAGTCCGTGGAGGAAGATCACCAATGGAGTCCCACTGGGCTGCATTACATGTTGTTATTATTTTATATTATATACAGTGTATTCTCACGGGAATGTGCTGATTGATCTAGTCCTAAGTGACCTGGAAAGTGGGATGAGATAAAGGAACAAAGTTTGCTGATAATAATGAGTTATTCAAAGAAGTAAATTTAGAGCCAATTGCTAAGAGCTGCAGAGGGATATCATAATGCAGAATGACTTGGAAATAAAAATGCAGTTGAATTCAATATTGATAAATGGAAAGTAATGCACATGGGAGAAAAAGCCCAACTATACATATGCAATGATAGTCACCAAAGTAGCTGTTACTACCGTGGAAAGCAATCTTGAGGTTATTATAGAGAGGCCTATGGAAATGTCAGCTCAGTGCTCAGTAGCATTTTAAAAAGCAAACCAAATATTAGGAAAGAAATTAAGACCAAATCAGAAAATAGCATGAAGTTGCTGTACAGATTTACTGTGTGACTGCACTTAAATAGTGTGAGTTTTCTGTCCCCATCCTCCCAGCTAAAAGTGTGTGGGGAAAAAACCAAAGATGCTGCAAAATCTGGAACAGTTTTGATGTGAGAAATGACCAAAAGGATCAGGAAGAAGAGAAAACCAGGGAGGGCACATGATAAATGTCTAAATAATCTGAAGTGCCTAGAAGGAAGAAGATGGAGAAGAAGTGTTCACTGTCTTCCAATATAGCATTAAATGGAACCAGTAGAGGTAGGTTCAAATCAAGGAAAAGGAGGTAACTTTTCAAACTACAGTTTGGCTGTGTAACTCATTGCCACAGCAGGCTGTGGGCACAAAAAATCTCTGTGGCCTTAAAAGACTCACAAAAAGGGAATCTGTTGCGAATTCCTGGATATGGAGACTCAGAGTTTTCCAAAGATGCAGACCCTGGGAGTGGGAGAGAGGGGTCTGCCAGCATGGCTATGTCCTTGCTCTGTTTCTCCATCCCTTTTTCTGCTGTGCATCCATTATTGCCCAGTGCTGATGAGCTGTGGTGGACCCCCTACAAAAGTTCTGTTGTTTTATGGTTGTCCCCTTAAAGGATCACAGTAAGTCCCAAAGTTCACTGTTTGTGAGGAAAACTTAGCTTGCAAGTGAGTGAGGAAAACTTAGCTCTGATGCCTATTTTATGCTGGAATAAAATATAGTTTGGTCTAAGTCAGGAGGGAGGTGTAAGCTGTGTGACTTGGATTAATTTGGCATTCAGTGGGTGTGCGAATGATGACATACCCACCAATGGAACAGATGGTCTGGGCAGCAGAAAAAATAACCAGATAGCTAGAAAATAAAGCAAGCTCCTTCCAGGCAAGTTCTTATCTTAATTTCACCTACATAAACCTGAAACAATATCATTGAAAGGACTGAGCTGTTCACCTCTCTCACTTGAGTTGTATCTTTTGTCTTTGCTTAATTTGGACTCACACTGGGATTTACTTGCTGGAAATTCATCTTCTTTCTCCAGCTTGAATTTGGGTCCTTATGTTATTAAATCTCTTGTTGAATCTCTTATACAGTATCTATGGAGCATCATCTAGACTGACCTCCAGAAAGCTGAAATCAGTGTTACATTAATTTCTCCTCAGCCCTGTGCATTCTGGGGGTGGCAGCTGGGATGAAGAGATCCTGAGGCTGATGAGGCAGGAGTGATACTTATGTCTCTGCAGGTATTACTTGGCACCATGGGCAAGCAGAAAGTCTGAAACCTCCTTAACTTAAGCTAAATCAATCTTGAAGTTGTTGAACAACAGCAAAGGTATCAGTCCTTAAACAAAAATTACAGCCCTACACTGCACTAAAAATATATCCCTAAGAGATGCATCCACTGTCTCTCCTTTTCTTCTCTTGCCCCTTTTCATGCACCCCACATAGCTCTTTGTGCTCAGGCTGTACTGGTGTCAGAGGCAGACCACACAGATAATAGCCACTGTTTCATAAGGAATTTATCAGCTATGTCTCAAAGCAATAAAATTTTTACTTGCCCTTAAGTGACAGAAAGATAAATAATGACAATGTGATTAACAAAAGTGTTCAGATTTTAAAGGTAATACTAAAACTGAGAGCTCCCTGTCAGAGCTTTAGCCCAGAATAATATTTTCCACATTGCCAAATAGCTTTTTCTTTTTTCATGTAATCTGATAAACATAGTTTCTGTTATCCTAAGCATGAATGTTTGTCAATACCAACTTTAAGTAATAAGAGGCTGATTTGGTTGCAGGAAAAAAAGAATGAATCATCCAGCTGAACAAAAAACACTGAGTTCTTGTAAATGTATCCTGTATATCTGTAAACTTAAAGAGGCCTAAGATATGATGATGCTATATTGTTTCCAAGCAGAAACAGTATCCAGATCTCTGTGTGGGTGGGTAAGTAGTGGGTGGATATAATAAAAACCTCTATGATGTATTGTACATATCCCTCTGTTGTTTTCAAATACGGTTCTGAATTATTAATACCTAAAAATGGAATTGTCCAGTTCTGCCCTTATGCATCATTGTTTACTTCAATAAACCTAAATTTAGCAGGAAATGGTGAATATTTAATTGTGCAGCATAAATAATGAAGATTCCTAACCATTCTGGAAAGTCCCTGTTTCAGAGATGGCAAGTGCTTGATTTTATGTTTCATTGCTGTACTCTGCTGATAAAGTCTTCTGATTCATGACTCAGCCACTTGATATGCTGTGTTGAACTCGTCACTTTCACAAACCAGGGGGAGAAAACAGAAGGGTCTCTGACTTTGTCCTTCATATCTAGGGCATCGTTTATCAAGCAGGTGCAAACAAGTGCCCAAAGCCCTAACTTTGGCTTACCTTCTGCTTTGGGACTCACTACTGGAAGATGCTGAGTCTTCTGCTCATTGTTTCCTTGACTGGTTTATGCAAACCAGGGCTCCTTGCCTGTTCCATCTGTGCTTTTCTTTGGGTGCTGCCTGGAAGGAAAGCCGTGTGCCTGTCCATGGGAGAGGCCCAGTGTGTTTTTTGCCTGGCACCCCAGACAGTGGAGGTAAGGCCTGTGCTAATGACACACCCTCAAAGCCAGACTCGACTTTCCTCAAGTGGTTTGTAGTGCAGGATCTGCCCAGCTTGTGAAGACAGGTACTGATAGGAGATGCACTGATGGAGGCAATGTTGACCTCCTCCAGTTTTTGTCTGCAATGCTTTTTCCCCTTTTTTTTTGGCACTGGCACATGTCTGATGCCTCTCCTTCAATCTCTTTGATCTACACCTGAGTGTTTTGCAGTTATGAAAAATCTGTGGTTAAGGCATAACTGGGCTGTTTTCCTTACTCCAGATCTCCAGGAAGTCCATGGCCTCTTCCAAAATCCAAATGGGTCTCATAACACTGGATAACTCAAGGAAAACGTAAAAATGTGGTTCATCTTGTTGTGGGCCAGCATGCAAAAGTGCAGCTGGATGCAGTGGGGCTGTGCTGGGGGCAGCTAGATTTGCTGAAATCACAGAAACATCCTGGAAGAGCTGTAAAGCACCTCCAGCAAGCTATGCTCTTCCCCACAGCACAGCAGCCTTCTGCTCTTCCCTAACATAAAAGTGTTCTGGGCTGGGCGGAGGTTGCATGGTCCCTGTCTGGCCCCAAATGCATCCCTAAAAACATCAGGATCCTTTGACACCTGCTGACACAGGAGCCTGTGCAGTAGCTGCCCCTTTGGGGGATGCAGCCTAAACCATCTCTGCATGCTCAGGGCCTCTCCCCCTGTGCATACATACATCTAGAGGGGACAGTGCCAGCTGATACCACACAACCAGTTTTTTAAATAAAACAGGGAGCTGAAGTTGGCCTCAGACCTCAGCATGTCACTGCTCAGTCTGGAATAGTAAATATAGTCCATATTTTGTGTCTAAGGAGATTCATCCCTACGAATGAAAGGGCTTCACCATTCATCTACTCCCTTTTCTGTATAGAGCCACATCTGCCTCTATGACTTTAGTCCTTCTTTGTTCACTTCCATGCACTCTACTAAGAACCAGAGAAAACTGCACATTTATTAATCTTTTTAAGAAATTGCCTGTGTGCTACTGAAGGAGTAAGCTGGCTGGCTCTGGTGCAACCTCCTGTTCCCAAACCCCATCAACCATGGGGCAATGCACAGTCTGGCAACACATTTGCATGGTACTTGTGAGCATGGCTTGGGGCTTAAGAGAGGAAAAAGGATTCTACAGAAGGGTAGACAAGCAGATACAAAGGCACACTGCATGTTTTTTTCACATCAGTTTGTATCTTAATTCTTATCAAGACTGAGTATCCAGGTAATTGAAACTTACGCAAGCTAGCAGAGTGGTCTCAATATAATTTCTCCTCCAAACTTCAGAGATGCAGAGATTCCACCTTTTGATTTTCATTCACTTGTCCGAAACACAGTATACAAAATGGCCTACCTAAAAGTCAAAGTATTTCTAAAACAAATTTATTAAGCATAAAGGAATAAAGCCTGATTATTTCACATTGCATCCACTTTGTATGTCCTTCCCGTGTAATGCGAATTATGAATCCTGTAATTACACACTTCCTTTTTTAGATAATGATAAGCAATTCTAACATTATAGTTAGTGCACCTGGTCTGGGTCAGATCTGCAGCTTCATCTACAGTGCAGATAAAAGTGTTGACAGCTATATTTTGCGTCACAGAATCCTGTGCACACAGTATAACTTCCATGGGGAGGGAATTGAAAGCAGTGCCCCAGCTAGGAATTATGAAAAGATCTCTGAGTGTGATCAAAAAGCTGGAGATTGACAGAGGTAACTGGAACTGAATAGGGAATGTTATTAATACAAGAAAAGCAGGGAGTGCTTGCTAACCTGGTAACAAGGCATATTATTGTACTGAATAAGTATGAAGCAAAACTAAACAAAACTTGTTTGAATTATCCTTTCAGAACCTACTGAGGAATGATTGGCCACAGAGGTAATACAGAGCATGGTAAAGATATTTTACAGCAGTATATTGCAATTACAGATTGTGAATATATTGTTTAAAATGAAGGACTTTAAGGTCTATACTCAGAGGTGCTGCATGACTGCTCGTAAAGCAGTGTCGTGGTTTAAGCCCAGCCAGCAATCAAGCCCCAGGCAGCTACTCATTCACTCCCCCACCAGCTGGATTCAGGAGAAAATCAGAAGCTTAAAAGCTTGAAAACTCATAGGTTGTGATAAAGACAGGTTAAGGGTTAGGGAAAGCAAAAGCCCTGCAAACAAGCAAAGCAAAACAAGGCATTAATTCCCTGCTTCCCATGGGCAGGCAGGTGTTCAGCCATCTCCAGGAGAGCAGGGGCCCATCACCTGCAATGGTTACTTGGAAGACAAACTCCATCATTCCAAATGTCCCTCCTTCCTCCTTCTTCTCCCCACTTAATATTCTGAGCATGATGTCATATGGTCTGGAATATCCCTTTGGTCAGTTTGGGTCACCTGTCCTGGCTGTTTCTCTTCCCAACCTCCCTTGCACCCCCAGCATCCTTGCCAGCATGGCAGTGAGAAAAGCAGAAAAGGCCTTGGCTCTGTGAGAGCCCTGCTCAGCAATAACAAAAACATCTCTGTATTATCAACTCTGTGTTCAGCACAAATCCAAAACACAGCCCCATACTAACACAAGTAGGTAAGTTGCCTAGTCTACAGAGAGCTTGGATGCTCTCAGCTCATGTATAATACATAGTTCTGGCCTCCTATAGGTTAATTACAATGTATGAGGGCAGATAGGAAACTATTCTTTTAATATATTACAGTAATCTTTTCTCACTCTAAGGTAGTTTATGCCTCTTTTAACCTGCTTTTTTCCTTTTTTTTTTTTTTTGTAGGAATTCATTCAACTGATATTGAAGTCAATTTCAGCTTACTGATGGAGCTTGCTGATAACTTTTTTACCACTGGCAGCATCCCAGCTGATGATGGCTATCAAGGGCCTAGACTTCTTAACAGTAATTCTGGGTTTTTTGATGTTGAAAAGCAGATGGGAGGAATGGCACAGTTACTCATGCATTTGTATAAGACATAAAGAGCGCCGTTAAAACTCAATTTCTAAGATAAAGTGACAATTTCCACTGTGAGGATAAAGTCCACCTATCAATATCATCTTCAGGACAGAGCCTCAGGCTAAAGAATGAACTCTTGAATCCACTGAGAACCACCTTAAATATTATCCTCCCTGCCTTTCAAAAGAGATATTCGTCTTGAGCCCTACCTTCTCTGGAAAAAAAACCCCAAAACATTAAGTACACTTACATAGGTTTATACATAAAAATATACACATATTTGTTTTATTTATATATAGAATAGAAACAAGGCCCTATTAAAAGAAAACCAAAACCTATTAAAACAAAGCAGTGCTCCAAATGCACAATTTTCCCCAAGAGAGCCATGAGCCTGAGCTGTTAGTGGCAAATAGCAGATCCATCACTTCAGACCCGTGCTTGGATATTGTTATGAAGAAAGTAAAATGAAAAGCCACATGAAGCATAATGGAGCACTCACTCTCCATGTGCCAGAATCACCAAATGTGTAACAGAGAACACCCTTGTAAGAATGGAGAGGTTGGCACAACTCTGAGCTAGAGTTCCAGAGTGCCTGCAGGCTTCAGGTAACAACATGCTGGGGTGACACTGACAGTCTGCTTCACCACATCCCAAACATGTAGATTATTTGCAGCACTCAAACTGAGGAGGAAGCATGGGGACCACAAGATTTTCCACTCTGAGAGAGAGTTCACTCATTTCCCTCATCTTCCAAGCAGCGTCTCTCTGTCTCTAATCAGGTCCTGTATCTCCTCTTCTCCCAGTGAGAACCTGGTTGCTTAGTAAATGCCACACCGACATCCAGCCTTCAAACCCACCTCTACTCTAACTCATGCCAACTCAACTGTTCTGTGCAGGCAACCACAAGGCTGCCCCAGCTCTTGGAATGTTGTGGCTGCCTAGAGGACTGGGTGGCTTTGTGTGGAGGTAGTGCTAGTTGGCATCTGGGGGACAGTATGCAGGTTTCCATGTAAAAGTTTGGGAGGGGGGCTGTGTACATTTGTAGGGCATGGTTAAGGGGCAGAGGAGGGGTAACGTGTGTGCAAATGGGTTGGCAGAAAAAAATTTGGAGCACAAAGACCTGGCTGAACTTCTTCAGCTCCTTTCCTTCAGCTTGACAGCTGGAGATGGTCTGGCTTAACTGAAGTTTTCTTGAGCAACTCCCCACACCATGGCAAGCCTGATCCACAAACAATTCAGGAAAAGGGATGCAGAGAACTCTGGTCTCAATCTATGTCTCTACAGAGCAGACCAGGATAAAAGTGCCATGTTGTCATTCCCCAAATGAACCACAACATTTTTTTCAATAAAAGGTATGGAAAACTATCAAAGAAAATATCTAAATTCTTATCCCATTATTTTAATGTAGTCAAAGTTCAGAAGGATGCACAAACTTGTTTTAGCTAGACAAGAAATAGTGCAACAGCCCTGGGACCTAATGGGGGAAGGAGGCAAAACACAGACTTTTCATGACCTTGGTGAGCATGTTCATGTATTCCTTTACTTTCCACTGTACTGTGTACAATAAAGGCTTTACACCCAGAAGTCTCTCTCCTTTTTTTTGCATAACCAGAATAAATCAAATAAGGAGTTGGGTTTTTTTAATAGAATTAAACTCAGATCACATTTAGCTGGGAGAAAGTTATGGGCCTGAAAGGGAGAATAGAGGGACACAAGCATGGAGGTGTGGTTGGGAGAGCTGGTCCCAATGTGCAGAGGAAGAAAAAGGGCTGTAAGGGTCTGTCCTGTTTGGTGGCATGTGCTGTAAAAGATAGTGGAAGGGAGGGCAGGCGTAAAGGGAGTGGAGTGGTTATGTCCTGCTTGGGAGCAGTGAGGTGTGATGCTGGCTAGTGTAGGGAAGGAGAGAAAATTCGTAAAGGCTGTGGCCTGTTTAAGAGAGACAGGGCACAAGAACTATTCATTATTGGGGTTTGAGGATTTCAAATTAATTTCTAATAAAAATTAAAGCTACTTCTCAAAGTGCAGGGTCAGACTCTTCCAACAGATCAACTTAACCAGTGTCCTGATCCAGAACTGGAATATCCTAGAGAAATAACTGCAAGAACAGCACTGAGGATTTTCTTCAGGATGTCAAAGGTATGGAAGGAATTCACTTAGAGAGAAAGTCATGCCATTTTTCCAAAACTGTTGAATGTGGAAGTTGTTTAAGCAGATGTTCCCTTTATTCTTGTTGTCTAACAAGTGTTATATCCTGTAATACCTAAATAATAACACCCCCTTAGATAAATAAACAAAAAACCCAACATGCTATTTCTCAAATTCTAAAGCTGAAAGTGTTTTGTAGGCATGATCCCAGTGTCTCTGGTTTTGGAAAGGCAGCCCAGATTAGCATGGCTGCCTGGATGCTGGAAGGCCATGAGCTAGCTGGGACACAACAGGGTGATGGTTGGGCAATATATTACGAGGTATTGGCAGCTTTGTTACAGGAGAAAATTATACTGGGTATTCATGCAGGCTATTGCTAAGCTCTTTAAAGCAATGCACAGATTAATAAATAATTGAAACAGCTTAGAGGAATAGGAGGATAAATTCGTTGTAATCAAGGGACACATGGTGCAAAATAAGGCAGGATCCCAAACTCCATTAAGCACAGGCCCATGACTAAGTGGTATCCTGACCAAAGGCAATGCCAGCCTATGGAGAGGTGTGTTACAGTCACTGAACAGCCTGCAGGTGCTTAAGCAATTTTTAAATATGTAACACATCTGCCATTCCTTTCTGTGTCAGACCAATGGAGACACAAAGAGAGAATATCCAGAGGCCATGGAAGACCCAGACACCACAGATCCCAGATTTTAAAGAGTCTTTACCTTGGGATGATATTCCATCTCATGACATACTGAATATGGAGTAACACCAAAGAAATGATCCTCAGACTTGAAGTTTCAACAACAGCTCATGGAAAGTGAGTAAGCAAAGCTGAAATGCCCTATTAATACCATAGCTGACAAAACAAGGGTAGAGTCTTTCTCTCTTTGCCATGCATGCAGTAACTAAAACATTAACTGGCTAATGGCACTATTCTTGAAAAAAATATTACATTATTATTATCTTTGAGGGGGATGTTTAGTCACAAAAATTGTATTTCTACTAAGGAGAGAAGAGTATTGCTGCAGGAGCTTAAAAATTTTTCTATGAAGTATGGAAATTACTTAAATATATTTCACCTAGTTTTTTCTTGAAAATAGGATTTGAGTAACAATTACATAAATAAAATGTTATGACACTGTGGTTAAATTGCTAATTCATGTAAGCATTAAATTACATTATGCTTCTGCTCCTTTTCTTGAAAAGAAAAAGAGGGTAAACATATTGTCACCTCCTCTGGATTGAAAAAGTTGATGATAAAAATGGAAAAGCTAAGGAATCAGAGGAGAGATCTTTTTTAACAACATTAAATGAAGCATATAAACTTTCCTGAGAGCTATTCAAAAATACCAGAAAACCCTATAGCACACACCATTATCACTTTAATCTACCTCTCAAATAAACTGTCAATCCCACACACTATCCAAACTTTCGATACCATCTGGCAGGAAGTTTATACAGAACCTGAGAAAATTCCTCAGATTCCAGTCTGGATGGACCCAACAGTGTGATTTGTGAGGTTGATCTAACTAAGCAACACATTTGAATACTGTTCCACACATAGCCAAATTTCTTGGCCCATGGAAAAGACTTTCATTTTTTATATAGAGAAAGGAGAATGGAAAAGAAAAGGTATGCATTCCAGTATTTATCTAAGTATTAGGAATCTGAACACTTGTAGACTGTATATTGGCAGAGAGCAAGAGGTTGAAGTCTGGCCCGGCTAGAAGACATCCAGTAAGATCTACTCTACAACACTTACTTAGATTAGAAGAACAAATAAATTCAGTAATTTTATCAAAATGAGCTATTGCAGTGTGTGCATGCTTTATGATCAAACAATAATAATGAGGACGTTCTACAGTCAAGTAGCTCCATAATATCCTATAGCAAAGCCTCAGTAACTCTGCTGAATATTATATGAGTTCCAGTCAGGAATATGAGTTACCAGCAAAAGACATCTCACTCAGAGACCTAACATTACACTGGTGACATGGGCTCAGGATTAGTCCTTTAGCTTTTCTGTAGCTGCTGGAGATGTAAAAGTATGGGCAGGGTTTCAACTCCAGAAGTGCCAAGCATGTTTGCACTACACAATAACTTGACTGTGCAGGGAAAGCCTTTTAAAATGGCTTCATGATTCAAATCAGATACACTCTTACTGTGAATCGTACCCCTCCTAGTCACAGTTTCCCAGTTTCAGGTATAAATAACTTCTGTACAATATTAGCAATGGGAAAACCACCTAGGTGAAAAGTATACTGCGTAATGCATTTGAACTGTGTTGTGTCACAGCCCTTTACGCTGGCTAAAGCACTGTCTGGTTTAAGTAGGAATGTAGTATCTTCATGAAATAGAATCATAGAAGCACAGAATGGTTTGGGTTGGAAAGGACCCTGAAGTTCATCTGGTTCCAAACTCCCTGCAATGGGCAGGGACAACTTCCACAGACCAGGTTGCTCAGAGTCCCATCCAACACGGCCTTGAAAACTGCCAGGGATGCTGCATCAGTAAGATCTCTGGGAAACCTGTTCCAGTGCTTCACCATCCTCACGGTAAGGAATTTCTTTCTAATATCCACCCTAAATTTCCCCTTTCAGTGTGAACCCATTACTCCTCATCCTATCACTGCAGTTTCTGATGGAGGGTCCCTCTCCAGCTTCCTTGTAGGCCCCTTCAGATACTGGAAGGCTGCTGTAAGTTCTCCATTCTCTTCTCCAGTCTGCATAGCCCCAACTTTCTCAGCCTGTCTTCATAGAGGAGTTGCACTAGTGCCCTTGTCAACTTTGTGGCCCTCCTCTGGATTCACTATGACAGTTCCATGTCTTTCTTATGCTGGGGGCACCAGAGCTGGATGCACTACTACAGGTGAGGTTTCATGAGAGCACAGTCAAGGAAGAAAACCATCTCCCTTGACTTGCTGGCCACACTCCTTTTGATGCAGCCCAGGGTATAAATATCTATGTAAACAAACATGAAAAGTCAGTATTGCTCAAGTCCAAGTATTTTCTTTTTCTCTCTCTAAAAGAATCACAAGAAGGGACAAACTGGTTTGGTCAAACCATGAACCTGCTGGAACCTTCATGTCCTGACATAACTGAGCTTCAGGGGAGTTGTTCCTGGGGGTCTGAAATAAACAGTTTCCAGATTAGCTTAGATAAGAAGTACAGAAACTCTGAGAAAATGGTTGTTATCCCAATATTTCAACTCCAACTTTGAAGTAATAAAAAGTATTCATGTGGATTTAAAAAGTATTTTCCAGCCAGTTCTGGAAACTGTAATATGCAATAGGTCACATATGGATTCAAGCTATGGGTTCTTATAAAATAATAATGAAATCTGAAGTGTTGGGAAAATTTTGAAACCTACACTCCCTGAAACAAAGTCTATATCACATTTAGGACCTTTTTTGGTTAATGCAACCAGTGATCTTCATTGCACAATTACCCTGAGTAATCTGTACCAAAAGGCAGATATTCTCCCACCACAGTATATATACTGTGAGAACACTTAAATTACAGATGACTGAGATAAAATGAGTGGGATTTTTTATGCTGACACCCTGTGTGTTTTTTGCCTAGCCAAGTTTGTCACCTGTGAGGAAACATATGCATCCTTGGAGGCACATACTGGAAAACAGTGGGAAGAACACTGGAGAATTATTTGCATTCAAGTAATTTTGCCTCAAGCTTCAATACAAAATCTGTGATTTGCAGCCCAATTTAAAGAAAATCCCACTCTCTCATCTGTCTAAGTTAATTTAACAGCCCTCCTGCTTTGAAGTCCAGAAAGACTTTTTTTAATGAGGATAGAAGTAAGATGCTTGGGATAAAACTCATATAAGCACTCCAATCAACAGGCCAGTTACAACACACCTAAAACCCGTTTCTCCACTGGTAGCAAAGCAGAAACACCACTACACCACACCACTGATTTCATCTGGAGAGATCTCTGTGTGTGTGACCTACAATGCAACTGCTAGAATTGTACAGTCGGGGTGCTTAAAAAAAACCCACAGATATCCAAACACAGAAATCAAAGGCAAACACAGTCAGATCAACAGCAAAAGAGGCACTGAATTGTACTGAGTGAGAAAGCAGACAACAATATTTTTTAATTGCATCACTTAATTATTCAACACAATGACCTCAAAGTGTGTTATTAATATTAATCAATTTTTCTACTGCAACTCTCCATTTATAGATATCTATTACCACTTCTGGTTTGCAAATAAGAGATGCAGGTTTTGAATCTGACCCAAAGACAACTAAAGCCAGCAGAAGGCTTTTGTCAGAGCTGGCAGGACAAGCTATGTGATCTGCCCTCCCAGACAGAGAGAGGATCTACCCATCGTTTTTGTACACCTTCAGACTAAGAAAAAACGTTGTGCTTCCAGCTATCATGGGTTCATTTTTTATGCCTGCAACAGAAAAATACATTGGCTCCTACTTCCTTGACAAAATACTAGCTAGCCAAACCAACATGGCAAGGCCATAAGCTATTGCTTCAATTTTTAAAAATTAAGTGAAAATCTAAGAATAGTCTTCTACTATTTTTTAACAACAAGGTTCAGAATTCCTTTACATGAATTTAATCATCTTTCCACCTAATCATGGCTGTGTGAACTTAAGACAGTAGAAGGATAGGAAAGCGTCAACTCAGACGACTGACTGAACCAAACTGCACATTTTCCCAGTGCTAGCAGATGTATCAAACCAGCCAATGCATTCTCTGTGTTGAGACAAAGCTTTATCCAAGAAATTGCTTTAGAAATGTCACTGAGAGATCTATTAGCTGTAACACAATGGGCTAAAATGATATGCAATGATTGCTACACTCATTACCATTATTAAACATCCCCAGGAAAAGAGCAGAAAACAGAGGAGTCTGGAAGAAAATTGAAGTATATTTGAGTTCACAAGGCATCTTGCCTTTTGCAATGGAGGTTAAACGGAAGCCTTAAAAATAATGGAGGGGAGGAAGCTGACTCCTTTCAGTATAGCTCAAGCTATCCAGTCAGCTCATGATTTTTACTGTCGCCAGTAAACATTATCATCATTATATTTCTGTTTTCCTGTAAAATCAGGATGCTAAGGCTCTGCTGCCGTTGCAAAACATTCCCGAAGAGTTTGGGAAATGCCAAAAAGGAAGAAGTGCTAAGAAGTTCAAAACTATTCATGTAAGAGGATCATACTAAATGATAGAGTGCATAAATGAAGAATTCCATATAAAACTGCTCCCAGTGACCAACTCTTTGGCTTCTTTTTGCCCTTTCTACAAAAATCGTGAGAGATCACTTACAGAAAAGGGAGCGTTAGTAGTTACATCCAATCTATTTGCTAATTCAGTGGCATCTACAGAGCACGCTATTATTTTGTAACCTGTTTCAAAATCTTGACATTATTGATCAATGTCAGGGCTGCCACCAGCTCCCATTGACTCACTAATCACGAGCATATTACCCAACTGATTTTTATCACCATGCTGGGCTGCAGAAGAATCCATGGCTGAAACAGCAATGAGTAATTTTTTCAGCTAGATATTTTCCTTCTGGGAAGTGATCCTTTGTAGTTTTATGCATATCAAAACTTCATGCATTTCAAAAAAAACCTTCAAAAACCCAAGCATAAAGGATTTGGGCTGTCAGTTCTGTATGTTCAGGCAGTACATGAAATAGTTTTCCACACTTTCAACACACAGTACGAATTTTTTTCAATGACTGGTGGACACAGCTTATACAAATCTTTGTTTGGCTAACACCTTGGAGCACAAATTGTTCTGCTACAGTACAAATACAGACAGAGACAGTGTCTTCGAAGGTTATAATATGCTGACTGTAAAAATATGCATAGTATTGATTCATCTTCCTTCTCTCAGCTGTTCCCCTCTTAATGATGCTGTTTACAAGGCAAATTAATTTTTCTGCTCCTAGCTTAACCTGGGGTCTGGCTATTAAATTAGGTTTTTGCTGTTTGTAAATCCTTGGTAACCTGTTTCTACAGAACTGGCTGAAATCTGGGTAAAAATCTGCACCTCTAATCCTAACTAACCCTTTCTAGAGAAGTACTTTATTTTTTTTTTTTTAAAACTGTCCTTCATCTCTCAGACTGTGGTTTTACAAGTTTAATGGCCCAAGAAGCAGCTGCCACTGCTGCTGCACTGACCAGAAGGATGCTGAAGGAGCATTTGGTGGGTTCCAGTTGAAAAGAAATTTTTCCAAGATCCAGCAAAGATATGCGGTAAGAGTGGCATTATTCTGTCAGCAATACTTATTTAGGATTTATTTGCTTAGCTTTATCCTACCTCTCTTTTTACCCTGCCTGATTTTGATTTTGGTGAAACAGTCAGTTCACTCTAGTAACAACAGGAGAAGGCAGCAAGGAGCATGATGATTATGTGACCTCAGAGGGAATTTCACCTTACACCAGTTAATAAACACTGCTAACTTCACTTTACAGAAATGGCTCCCCTCTTCTCACCCTTACCCATCCTTGTCCTGTACAAGGAGGGGGTTTTGTTATTTTTTTGGAATATTTATCTCAGTAGCAGAACCTCAGTGCTTTTGCTGTCAGAGTATCTGTGCTGATACCACGTGGTGCCTGGCTAATGCTGTGCAGTCAATTATGCAGTATCTGGGCAGAGAAGCAGTCGCAGCACGTATGAACGTAACGTTAAAGCAATCACCTCGTGTCTCAGCCCGATCCTTACCTCTGCTGCTGGTGGGGAAGGGTCTCTAAAATGCAATCTCCTGCCATTTCTTTCATTCTCTGTCTCCTTCCCAGTTTTGTAGTAAAATACTTGCTTTGTGTTAGGCACAAATGCAGTCAGCATATAGAAAGGAGGGGGGCTGTTAATAATATTCCACTTTATCAATCAGGAGAGCTCTCATTTTTAGTACACTGATATTTAATACAGCAGTAGAAAGACAAGCGCAATTATACACACTCATACACATTCCAAAGACAGGGTATGGCTATTTTTTCTCTCCTTGAAGAGGGCAAGGAAAAAGGTTTGCCATACTTGGACTAAAACCATCTTAAGCTGGAACCAGTCATACTTTTTAAATTTGAATCATAATGGGATGTTCATAAGATCAATATGATTTGAAGCACTTTCATGATCACATTTACGTTTTTCATTCTGGAATTTGAAAAATTATTCCTCCTGCTGTTTTCATAACACTGGTACCACAGCATTAGACAATCCCGCTTGAGAGGGATGTGAAATATTAAAAAAAAAGACAAAACACAAAACCTGAGTTAAATACCTCAGTTAATTCCTTTGCATCCACTCTAACATTTACCACCCTATCTTCTGGTATTTATGCAGAACTTCTCTTACTCTCATGGTCAGAAACCTGAATTGTCAAGCTGCAAATAAAAGGTTATCACTTCAATTCATTTGTGGGCAAATTGCTTAAACTCAGCTGTCAGTCCACTCCAGCATCTGAGCTGATTTGTATCTATCACGGGTGTTTACTTGGCAGATTCTCACAAGCAAACTGGAGCAGAGAAAATGTGTCTAATGATAACATCATGCCGACAACACGTTTTCTGCAGATAACATTTGCATTATGTGTTTACTGTTTGCAGAGCATCTGGCAGACATTAAATGAAAAGGAAGATACGTTTGTTTTTTTTTCCGAGCACATATTCCAACCAAAAAAACAAAAAGCCAACCAACAACAACAACAAAACAATACAAAACAAAACAAAAAATCATGACTCCATAGGAAAGCAGATGAGGAAGCCTAGATATAACTTTGCCTTTTCTTCCTGCTCCCTTTCTACATATTCCATTTATTTTCATCCTACTCCATTGCCTTTCTGTCCCCTGCTTTTTTAATTCCTGTTATTCTGTTACTTTTGAAAAAAATCAACTAAAGGAAGAGAAAAGCAGATGCACTCAGACTTTATTCCCATAGTTTCGGCTATTTTATATTTCAGTATGAATAGAGATTGAAACTAATCAACAGATGGTTGGAAACATGAATATTCATGAATTCTGAAATCCTGTATTACTTTGCCAGGTATTGTTTGGATGTAAAGAATATACTTGTAGTCTAATCTCCACTTTTTGAAAAGAAATCTAGCAGTCTCTTTAGCTGTCCCATGCCTGATGAAGTGGACATTTTGGACAATAAACTATGGTACAGGCATGTGTCCTTTGGAAAGGGAAAAAAAAAAAGTAAAACCTGACAAATATCTTTATGAATTTCTAAGGCCCTCTGCATGAAAATCAGCCATCCCAAAACTTCAATTTGATGAGAGACAGGAATAAAATATTTTTAGTGTTATTATAAGCTAACTATTGGTTTTGATCTGCAACTCCAAAACTCAGAGAAAAGCTGAGGCACTCAACAACAATGATCCAGCAAAGAAATGTGAAATTAAGTATAAGCAGTTATGAATCTATAATTTCCCTTAGGCAGACATTGATGTTTAGTAGCAATCTGTTTTATATAAGTAATGAGCTGCTGCCACCTTCTGAAAAAAGCTCAGCACTACTACAAATGCCATCTTTCTCACAAGGCCAGGGTAACAACATACACATTCTGAGCCAAGAAAATTGGGCAACAAAACAAGTTCTCTTCCAGCAACAATACAAAAAAAGTCTGCTGCACTTAGAAATTCTTGCTCAAGAAGCTAATCTGAGGGTGATGTCAGCCCTTCCACGCAAAAATGTAAGCATGTCATCCTTATCCTAATTTAGTATGAGGATCCTACTAACTTTCAAACTGGTAAATGTGGCACTGAAGGAACACAACAGGACTGTGACCTCCCTTTAGCCAAATCCTTCTTTATTTTTTAAATGCTAACCTGCTGGAAGAAAAGTCTACTCTCCTTGGAGATACCTTCCAACCACAGCTTCCTCACTATAAAATGTTAGAAAGTGATCATTTTTCTTTGTGTTTTCTGCAAGAACCTGCCACTTCAGTGTCACCACCTCTGACAGCCAGGGATCAACCTCCTGGTAGAAGAGGGCACAACAAGGATGGTGGGATGAGCGGCCCTCTGTGCCCTGTAAATGGGCCCCCACTAACCAACGCTGGCTGTGTGCTGATCCAGAACAGGGAGCTTCTGCTCAAACAGAGCAGTTCCAAACCTTTGATGATTCTGAAAAGGGGTGACCTGGTGCATTTTTTTCCTCTGCCAACTTCAATGTGCACCATGCTGGCGTGAGCTTTATTTTGGTTTATATTCTGGAAGCAAAAGTAGTGTCAGAGGGTACAACAACAGAGCAGCAGCAAATCAGTGTCACCTCTAGCAAATCAGTGCTTCACAGTCAGTACCTCTGTTACAAATAGATTGATCACCTCTCCAAAACATTCCTAAAAATATAATTGTGGTATTTTAGCCTGATTTTCAAAGCAAATGAAGATTATATCATCTTACTGTCCAGCTCCTCCATCTTCCTATAATCTTTGAATGCATTGATCAGTTTCAACTAAAATTGATGGGAAATTGAAAGTGTCAAAAATATAATTTATAGAGATTTAGAAAACCCATAGAGCACATAGCCAGAGAAAAATCAATCTTCAACAGTTGCACTGCTGACAAGCCAACATGCTTCAGTGAATCACTGAACTACAGTTCTGTGATTTGGGAGAGGAGGAGGAGAAATCATAATCCAAACTACAAGCTGCATGTGAATTTCCTGGGCAACACCCAAGGCTCCATGATGGCAGAATATTAAAGTGGATTTGTTTTAGAGGCAGTTCTGAGTTATGCTGGGAACATGGCCTAAAACAAGCCAAAAATATGAAGGACTACAAAAATGTCTTAAAACCATTCCCAATATATCTTTTTTTTTGCTACTTATTCTAAGCATCCCGACATTATGATATTTTTGATTCAGCGAATAAGCTTTTTCCAGTAATTTAAAAAATGAATGAGTCTTCTTAAAGATGCTTGGAAGAATGAACCAAATGAAAATGAAAACACAGAGTTATCACTTGACCTGTTACGACATCCTTTAGTACGCAGCTCAAAACCCATCACCACCTCTCTACATTTACAGGCAAGCTTATGTTTTTCAGTGCTCATAGACAGGTCTCAATGTGCCACTCCAGCATTTTGAGGCTTCATGCATCTGACAAAAAATAATAAAGCAGCTGTTTTGAAGAATTGCTGATTTCCAGGGATAATACTGTTATTAATTTGTGTTACAGAATTGGCAATGATTTCATGATAAAACAGAAGTTGTGAGAGATGTGAAATGGATTAATTTAATTGCAAGTATTTATCTGAAACTCGTTTAGCAAAGAGCAAGTTTTTAAAGACTTCAAAAACTTGCACGGGGAGTTCTTCACCATTGTTTTGGGTGGTTAAGATCCTATCTGGGATTTTTTTTGCCAGAGCTTTGCATGTTATGTTTTTGACTACTGGCTTTCTTTTTTTGTAATTTCCGAACAAAAATTCCATGCCTGGGATGGAGTCTTCCACAAATTCTTTTTTTGTGTCTTTGTTTGTTTCTTCAGTTCACAGAACCACCAGTAGTTTCAGTGACCCCCACCCAACCCCGATTATTTGCAGGGTGTCTTCTCCCCGTATGAAGTAATAGAACCATCGAATCACAGAATGTTGAGGGCTTCCACAGAATGCAAGGGACCTTAAAGGTCATCTAATCCAAATCCCCCTGCCATGGGAAGGGACACCTCCAACTAGGCTAGATTGTGCAAGGCCTCATCCAATCTGGCCTTGAACACTACAGGGATGGGGAACGCACACCTTCTCTAGGCAACCTGTTTCAGTGTCTCCACCCTCACAGCAAAGAATTTCTTTCTAATATACATCTTAAAATTCCCCTCTTTCAGTTTGAACCCCTTACTCCTTCTCCTATCACGGCTGCTCCTGAAGGAATGTTCCTCTGGGGGGGCGGTCCCGGGGCGGGGCCCGCCGGAGCTGTTCGGGGCGGCGGGTGCTGAGCGCGGCCGCTCCGCCTGGTGCAGCCGGGCGGGGCTGGCGCCTCCCCG
>VZSE01013650.1:1281109-1340598 GCA_013398275.1 Promerops cafer | reverse complement strand
CGGAGCCGCCGCCAGCGGGGAGCGGGCGCCGTCCGTGCCGCTGCCCCGGCGCCGGGAACCCGCTCCCGGGTCGTGGGGCGTCGCCGGTGGGAGGACGGGGCAAGGAGAGCCAGGCTGCGCTGTGCCATTCGGCAGGGTTCCCTCGGCTGGGGGAGGCGGCCCGGCCGTGCCCGAGGGAACCTTACCAACGTGTATAAAACCTTTAGGGGAGGGGGTTTCCAAGAGGATGCTTCCAGGCTCTCCTTGGTGGTGCCCAGCAACAGGACAAGAGGCAATGGGCAGGAGCCGATGCACAGGAAGATCCAGCTGAACATGAGGAAGAACTTCTTTCCTGCGGGGTAACCACGCACTGCAGCAGGTTGCCCAGAGAGGCTGTGGAGTCTCCCTCGCTGGAGATACTCAAGAATGATCTGGACACAGTCCTGTGCCATGTCCTGTGGGACGACCCTGCCTGAGCAGGGAGGTTGGACTGGATGATCCACTGTGGTCCCTTCTGGCCTGACTGATTCTGTGAGGGCTTTGGGGGTGTTTGGGCTTGGGGAAACCCATCCCTCAACATCTCTGCCTCTGCAGAGCCCTTGGCAGGGCACTGTGCCAGCCAGGCAGTAGCTGGGAGCCAGACAGTGGGATATGCATGTTCACTGTCCCTGCACTCCCTGGGGAACCAGAGAAGTCCCAGCTCCCCAAGAACTGCATACTGGGCACCTTGGAAAGTATGAAGTGCTGGTCCCAGCTATGCCATAACCTGGTGCATAGCCTGACAGCAAGCACATGCCCTTCTTGGGTGTGCTGTCCAAATGCCATTGCTTAAGACAGCTTCTTACTCACTTAAATCAAGATTTTTTGTGCTTAAGAACTAGAGAGCTAGACTGAAGAAGACAAGGATACTTCACCAGTAGTCCAGATGCAGCATGGACATTGTCCACAAGCACGTCTGGAAACTAGGCCACATCAAAAGCAGCAGTTTGTTCAGCTCTGAAGCATATTTAAGAACAATATTATCCAGAGCAAGCAGCTGTAGATGAAAACAAATCTGGACTTCTAAATTTGGAGTCTGTTTCCTAGCACCTGATTCAAAGAATTTATTTGCCTTCCCTCACCTCCTGTTGTTAAACAGTCTCCTCTTAACTAATTTTGACTTAAATTCATTATCTCCGTGGACAATACTTTCCCAAATGTCATCTGCGTCTTACTCAGCGATAGATCTCATCTGAAGTAAATTAGTCACTGCATGCAACAGGAGGAGGACCTGGTGTTGGCGTGGATGAAAACAGTGCCCCGCTGTGCCTGCTGTTACTGCTGTCCTGGGAGGGGACACCTCAGGCTTGAGGTCCATTCAGTCCTGCATGGTTCATGAGAATGTCAGTGGGAATCCCCTGGAAATACGAGCGAGCAGGGGCTCTCTTTGTAGAGGCATAATGATGCCTAAACATTTTTTGCAAACTGCATGGGCAGGGATTAGGGAGCTATAAGGAAGGATCTTAGGGCAATAGAGATGAGGCAAGCTTAAGGTACCAGAAAAACCCAAGTTGTGATTTTGACATTTTCAACAGGAGAATTAGTTCCACAGTATTATCTATGTAGCAGCTTCGGGGTAATTGTATTTCATGAGCCTGTATGCACTTGCATGATAGAAGGCTTAAGATGAGATTTTACATCAAAGTCACACAAAATTAGTCTTCATTTTGAACTGCCTTAATTCTCTTAAAACCCGGAACTAATTTAGTGTGCAGTTATGGCACAATATAAATAATACATTGTACAAATGATGCTCTATCTGTTAGAAACCTTGAATTTCTTGAATTCCTTGAGTTCTTGAATTCTGGGGTTCTTAAATGCTTTGCCTTTTTGGCAGCTTTTCTGACTATCAGCACTGGACTTGGAAGGCAATTTCAGTTCCTAGTCTGCAAATTGCTCCATGTCCTGTTGGTTTTATTTAAAAGTCTGCTTTGTGGGTGATGGTGGTATTGGAAACAGGGGATTATGATTTCTTAATGCAATTACAATGGAGCTGAAGCAAAGCCACAAAGGAGAATGAACTTTTATTCAAACATCTGTCAGATGTGACATAGACCAGGAGAGGTAAGATTGAATTATTTTGCTCTGATATTTTGTTACCCATGCATTCTTGAATTACATTGAAAAAACAATCTGGACAACAGGATGATGAAGGCACATCTCTTTTCCCTTCTGTCACTCCATGAATGAGTTTAGGAAATTCAGGAAAGAACTTTCATTTCAAGATTTTTTTCCATGAGGGGATCTCATTTTAGCTGCTCCTTTTTTTTTTTTTTCTCCCTTTCAGAGTACTTTGTTCTTGAGTCTTCCACTGTTTTCTTTCTGATAATACCAAACCAACATTTACCCACAGGTGTGGTGCCCTCATAATTCCAAAATATTTCTGTGCATTGGGATACAGTGATCTCTAAGATCACTAGTGGTGAGCAGTGGGAGGATTCAACGTCAAGGTAAACTAATACCAAATAGATTCAGGAGCTGGCGGTGAAATAACCTTTTATAACAAAGCCTTCATTCAGAAAACTAGCTGGAAGCTTCATTATTGGCAGAACAAGTCTGTATAAAGGATGGAGGGAGCAGAATAAATAAAAAGCAGGATGAAAAAGAAAGCCTATTGTGTTTGCTCCCAAAGAAAAAAGTGTTTCACCCCTTTTTCTAGAAAGCAGCCAGCTTCAGCATCTCAGAGTGTTGACCTGGTATTTCAGTTCCATACTGCTTATTTACATTCAACTTAAATGCAAGTTGAAAACAGAAGTTGAGAGATGATTTTTCTGCTGACCTGTGGCTGATAGTGCTTTATTCCCGTGAGTGGTGGTTGCAAGTGGCTCCTTGGAGTATGCCTCCAATGAGTTTGCCTCCTTGGTTTTTTATGCTGACTTCTTATTCCCCAGATTTGGAGATATTTTGCTCTCTAAGGATCATGTATTCCATTGCTTAAAACTTTGCTGTGGAAAAAGAATCTTCAGCTCAATAGGCTGTCTCCTCCCATGCCATATGTCTCTGTCAGGCCAAATTTTCCTTTTTGCCATTGATTTACCTTTCTGAAGATGATCTGGTGGTTTACAAGCAAGGGGTGGTGCCTCCATCCTTTGGGACCAGAGGTCTGCGTGGTCCCTCACTCATCTTTAACAAAGGGCTGGCATGAATGTCTGTGACTGACTCAATGTGAAGTGGTCCTTCCTTTGCAACTCATGCTGCTGGAATATAAAGTTAGTCCAGGAGCAGAGTATCCTTATTGCTTAGGGGAAGTGGGGCTTGTCTCTGCCCCTGCAGGGCATTGATCAAGTCATTTAAACCAGACAGGTGACATGAAACCCCTTTACAAGGTAGAAGCAGAAGACTGGGCTGTGCTGTTTGAGACTCAGCTCAGTCTCTTTTTGACAGTTATTTGTAAAGTAAGTAATTGTGTGAAGACTGTACATAACTCATTTATATAAAATAAAGGTGCCCTGGCACCATAATGATGGTGTTTATTAACAATTAGTTTTGGGGATTTATTAACAATAAGTTTTGGGAGTTTTTTTGCACCTGGATGTTGCTTTTTAAACAAAGTTTGTTTTGAGAAGTGAGTGTATACAACTTAGGTAAAGCTTCCTTTGTCATTGGATGAACAAGTACCGTTTCATACTTTCTAGTATTAGACTTGGTTTTAGTTTTTTGTATGTTTTCCCAACTTTAGGCATTTGCCTTGAAATTTTCTATGCCTGACCTACTATTTAAAAAACCAAGAAATAAGAATTTTGCTGTTTAGTCAGAGATAAACAGTTGTCCCACTGCTCCCATGAGCTCCAAGGCTTCAAGCACGTTTGTAATACTGTTGAAGAGCACGTGCAAGGAAGATTCCCCACTCTGATGGGAAAGCACCTTTCCTTGTGCAGCTCTGCCCACATGGAGTGCAGTTACAACCTTGATTTCAGTAATTGCTCTTCTGAGCATAACATCAGTATCCTTTACAGGGCATCCTTTGCAGAGGTTGAAGAGCAGAGGAGAATCCTGGTACTTCAGGGTGCTCAGGGAGGGCATGAAAATTGAGTGGGGAACTGTAGAAAGATACAAGTTGTCAAATACTGACTTGTAGAACCAGATTTTTTTCACTCTCTCTTCCCTGCACTGCCTGAAGGTTGCAGAATAAATGACTTAAACCACTTCTGACAGGCTGTGTCACCTGACAGAACTTGACTTTTGTTAGTCTAACCCAAAAGCTTGTGGTCTGATTGGCAAAAGCACTTAGTACTCACAATTTTAATCAATAAGGATTGTACTTTGAATATAGCAAAATGCTATAAATAAATACTCTTCATATCCTGAATATTCTGAAAGTCAAGCTTTCGATATCTTAATGAGGCACTTAAAATTGGTGGTCTCTGATGTTTTTTAGTCATCATGTACGCTGCTCCATCAGGGTGCCATCTTATGCAAAATAAGTCTTTCATTCCTATAATGATGTATTATAAATAGGGACTAGAAGCCTACTGAATTATGAAGACTACTATAAAAGGTATAAAAAAGGTTCTGTAACTGCTGTATGTATGTAAGTTATGTTTAAACCTATTTTCCTTAGTTCAGATTTTAAAAGTACACTGATGCTAATAGTCCTGTTTATTGTATTGCTGAAACATCCAGAAACCTAGACAGGTTTTCTATGCCACGTGCTTCTAATGTTAATTGCTGAAGACATCCTAGAACAATTAACTAAAATTGAAGCAGATACTCCTTTGCGTAACAAAAGGTGCGCTAATGAACATGTTCCTCCTTCAGTAAGTTGCACAGAGGTGAAACAATACCTTAACCAAGAAAAAAAGTGTTTTATATAAACAGTCACTCAGCCTCCCCTCATAAATAACTGATCTTCTCTTTTTTTTATTGAAGAAGAAGAACATGATGAGCCTCCACAGTGTAAGGCGGGCCAAGACATTGTGCTGCAGTCACCTGTGGACTGGGTGCTTCTGGATGGCCGAGAAAGTTCTGATGACCATGGAATTGTGCACTATGAGTGGACACTGCTGCAGGGCGACTCCTCAGTTGAAATGCAGGTACATGTGCAGTCCCCCTTGTGGCCAGTTACTTCTAGATTGTTGTGTTCAAGTTTTGAATGCACAGCTAAAAATTTTAAATATATTCAAGTCTGTCTACCAGGCACCAAAATTAGGATGCCTGTACAACTCGAACATTTATTTCACAGAAATGTAGAGCAGCCCAGGTTGGAAGGAACCTCAAAAGATCATCTGGTCCAACCGTTTGTGGGACAAGGAGCCTCAATGAGATGATCTTATCTGTCCAATCCCATCCTGAAGACCTCCAGTGAAGGAGACTACACTGTGTCCCTGGGTCATTCCAGTGATTATTTCTGGTGGCTTACACAGTTAATCTCTATCCTGGATGGCATGGGACAGCCAGCAGCAAACAAGTAGATGATAATACTCCACTGTATTTGAGCTCTGCTTTATTTGCACTCGCTGCACTTGGTTTTCACCATCTGTCACCCCAGTTAGAGACCCCCTCAGTAATTCAGTTACTAAAAATAATAAGGGATTTTCACCAAGTCTCCTGTTAGTGCATATGGATAAGGTACAAAGAAACATGATGAAGACCTTATGAGATATTTTATTCATACATTTTCTGCTGCACTTTGATTTCAAATTTAAATTACCCATTAAGAGAGGGCTTCTTCATTTTAGTCTTTTTTGTGAATGCTCTAGGATCAGCAGAAAAAGAAAGAAAAAATGTCTCAAGTCCACAGAGACTTCTTACAGTCTGTTCACAGCCCACAGCATCCAGGGCACACTGGGAACTCCACCTAGAGCAGGAAGGATATGTAGAGGTGAGAGAGTGTGAAGCAAAATGAAGCTTTAAGAACAGTTGCTAGATATCATCTAGGTAAAAGGAACACTTTATTATAAAAGACTTGTTAATCTTACCCCTTGAAGCATTATTTTCTTTAAAGAGCAATTAAATACTTTTTTGATTAATATGTGATTTAGTAACATAGAATAGAACAAAAACTAAAATTTGATTAAAAACATTTGAAGTTTATATTTTTAATATTACTCAAAGTCACTTTATAAAATAGAGGCAAGTCTTATATACATTCAAACGTGTAAAGTTCACATTAACCTTGGTGGCTTTTTTGTATTTGTTAACAGAAAATGAATTTGACACACATTTATGCTTAAATAAATACTTTTCTATTGTGTTCAAATGAGCAGGGATTTCTCCTACAGATATGTACCCTGGTGATTAGCCACGATAATTTAAATTTTATAGTTGAATTAATAACTGTGATTTTTTTTTCATGCATTTTTCAGTTGATGTCTTTAGTGCTTTGGCTACTGCCCTGAAGTTACTGGATTTTGTGTCATTTATTCTTTGAGAATAATGTATGAATCCATAGCTACAAGGGAGAATGGGAGTGTGTTTAAATAAGATAAAAGGCAGCTGTTGCATTGCTCTTATGTAGCAAAGAATAAATAGAAGGCAGAGGAGGGGGAAGGACTGCTATAAAGAGATCTTATCATATTGTGGAAGGAAGCCTTTTTTTTTTCTATTATGACTGATTATTGCTTTTTTAGGTAATTGCTTCTCTGATTGCTACCCCCACTCTGTAGCTGCACAGCTCCTGGACACTTAGGGGTGGTAATGGGTTGGGGTTTTTTTTAAACAATGATTATCTGTTTTGAGCCAAAGTTTCTATGTAAGCAGATACAGGCCAGCATTCTTCAGGGCAGCATGAAAATAAAAAGGGAAACACAGAGGTCACTGGGAGGAGTGGTGGCATATTCAGAAGTCAGTGGCATTTCTCTGTCTCTGCACTGGGAAGAGACTTTGGCTCCATGGCTCATGAGTTTTAAATACCACTCCCAGCAGTCATAGTGAACAACAGCAGGTGTTTTTAAGAGCATAATAATTTCTTTAACACACTAAAGAATAAAATTCTAAGGGGTCATACTCTAAGGAGGTACTCAACAGTCTGATCAGATAACTGAGTGCATTCACATAAATAGAAAAAGAAAGAAATTTCAGGTAGGAAATTTTCTAACTGAGAGAAAAAATGTGTTTATCACTACACTCTTCTATAATGGAAGGTCTAAGACTCTGTGACTATATTAATCAAAAATCCTTGTTCTCTTTCAGGCATGAAAATTTATTTCTGTGGATACATGTTATATTGTCTACAGACTAACTTGATAAAGAGCAAAAGGCCAATATTTTACTGCCGATCCTCTAAAATTACATTTCTAATTACTCAAAAATTTAGTTAAATGTATGTGACCATTTGTTCTCCATTTGTGTGCTGAGCTCCAGGTAACTGAGTAGATCATGAAAACCCTACCTGAATGTTGTGGGTTTTTTGACAAATGGATGCAAAAAAAAAAAAAAAAAAGAGAGATCAAATGTTGCATGCTGAAATACATGTTTGAATAGGCTGACTAGACTGCAGGAAGTATTTAATCTGCATGATGAGCTCCTTATTTCTGGAAGGTCATGGATGGATCCATTGTACCAATATGTTTTTTTTGCTGTGTGCCTTTACTCAGGTACCACAGCCAGGAACACTGAAACTGTCCCACATTCAGGAAGGCGGGTATATTTTCCAGCTAACAGTGACAGACACTGCAGGTCAGCGGAGCTCTGACAACGTCTCTGTGACCATTCTGCCCATGGTTCATTCTGCAGCAGGTGAGAAAATGACTGGAGCTGTTGCCTCTGTGACACCCAGGGTATGGTATTCAGAGCAGAGCAAGGGTCTTGATAAAGGTAAAAATGTTATTCTCCATTTTCAGTGTTTTATTTTGCCCTTGTTCATTACATAATGACATCTCTTTCAGCTTTGAATCGCTCTTTCAAAGTGAGGAAACAAGCAAGCATCACTTGCCCATTAGAGCAATAATCCTTTCAGGCACTGAGTATTTGTCCTTCTATTGCTAATAAGCAGGCAGGGTTGGAAGAGTGAAATACTGACACAGGTATCAGGTACATTGTAACAGTCAGGTGGTGTGGGCAACATAACAGGGCTTGTGCTATAGGGAAGACCCAGTTAAAATTACTTAATAGTGTGTTTGAGGCAGACTAATAATAATACTGACCTGCATCTGTAGTCTGAAAGTGTGCATGTTTTTTTGTTTTAATGCATTTAAGTTTTTCTGTCTGATGGTTGTTATTGAAGCCTTATGATACTGGGGAAGCTGAAGCTGGAACTGACCCGTCATTTTTAAACTCTGAGCTTCAGAAACATGTAAAAAGTATAAAAGGTAGAAAGTAAGTTAGATTTCAGTGGCTGTCAGTCCTGCTCTTAAATGTAATAACTTCTAATTACATTGTAATTAACAAGTTGCTAGTGTAGATCTGCTGCTCTGGCACAAAGTAAAAGTTAAACAGCATTATCACCATGTTCAGCAGAACCAGTGAAAATCTTGCTCTGCACCAGCACAATATCTCTCTGTGAGAGGATAGTCCCTGTGACAATAAACTGTTTTTACAAAAAAATCTGCTTAATAATGCCTGTGTTCTAGTAATGGATGATAGAGTTGTGTTCATTATGTTTATTTGCTTCTGTGGGTATCTGGGGTATCTTTTGTAAGGAGCACGTAGGGGATTTGCTGTCTTTTTTATTTTTCTAATTGGCCAGCTACATTAGCAATTCAAGTGCTACTGCTGTAGCTAAACCAGTTTCTGATGCCTTAATACCTGCAAGATCAGTGCTATTACTAGTGCTGAAGTTCAGGAGATGCATTTTCAGATTTTAGGGTTTTAAACAGTTGTCTGCATTCCTGGCATCCTTCCCTTAGCGTAGTGCAGTGTTTGGTACTCAGCAGGATAACAACCAAAGGCTGTGACTCCCTTATGCAAATTGATTTGCTCTTACCACACTAATCAAGCACTGAACTTGGTAGTGCTTTACAAAGGGATGAACTGCACTGCTGTTGGAAAGACAAAAGCACAGATGTAAACACTTGATAATTACAGAATCAGAATGGGTTTCAGGAAGGCTTTGAGTATGCAAAGTGGAACATCCAGGGATACTCTTCATTTCCAGGGAAATCTAAATGTTAAAGCAGGCAGCAGTCAGTTCTTCCTGGTGAAAGTAATTTGTGAGAACATGACCTAGTCCTATTCTGTGCTGTATCGAAGTCACTGGATTGCTGATGTCAATAAATGATGAGCATTCTTTAAGTATTTTAATTAGGTTGCAGAAGATATGCCATAAAAGATCTCATGTGGTCCAAATGTGTGCATGTAAAACAACATATAGGTGTTGAATGGATATGTGGTAGGAATTATGTATTGGAGGGATGCAGTTACAGCCACAGAGATTTCATTTATTTATTTTCAGGACTGTTCTGTATCTTTTAAGCCTAGGAAGATCTCCTTTCAGCTTAGGCCAACAGAATTCAAAGCACTCTAAGGGTGCTGCACAAGGTGTAAGGTGCTACAGCCTCAAGGTTGAGTATTCCTGTAATATACAGATTGTCAGGCTAGTGATGAAGGTGCCAGGAACAGCTATTGCCTGTATTTGTTTCTGTGTCAATATGATGTCACACAGCTGAGTCTGGTTTTTCTGCCTTGTTCATGGTGCTTCTTGACATAGCGTGGTTTTGCTTTTTCCTCTGTGCTGGAGAGTTTAGTCACTGACTCAGTATTTACTACTTGGATTTCTGTTTTGGTAATCTGGGAATTGTTTCTCAACAGCCTGTGTTGGGGTGTGCTCTCGCTACCAGTTTATCTGCGATGATGGCTGCTGCATTGACATCACGTTTGCATGTGATGGTGTGAGACAGTGTCCTGATGGATCAGACGAGACTTTCTGCCAGAACCGTAAGTGTGCCAGGCCACAGTGGCACAGCAGACTGTGAAGGTAGCCACAGCCTCAGTGACCAAAGTCAATGCCGCTTCCGTGGCCTCTCTCCCTGTGAGCAAGCAGTTTGCTCCCAGCCTGTCACTGGAATTAGCACATGTGAAGGTTTAGTATCTGCATACTCAGGTGCTCAGAAATTTTCTTCAAAGCATATTAAAACTGTCAGGGGTCCCTAAGTGACAGGTTTTGCATTCAGCAGTTAAAAGATCAGTTTTGCACTTGCATGACGATTCTGGAAACAAGATCCGTGGTCTCTGTTGAAAGGGTGTCTCAGAGGTACCCCTCACAGTGTTGTTGGACACCTTGCAAGAATCTGAAACACTGTGGACACGCAAGGGAAGCAGTTGATTCACCATCATGCTGTTTGCTTTCATTAGTCATCCCTCAGCATGTGCCCATGCTCAGCTAAGTGAACAAAAACCATCAGAGGGTGAATGGGCACAATGGCTAACCACTCTTCCATTATATTTTAGTTGCTGGATTTCGCTGTAGGGGTCATGAGTGTACTCTCACAAGCAAGTGTTAGGTATCTGTGACACACATTTCATCATATGTGTGAACCTGAGGAAGTTGTTTACTCTGCCTCAAGGCCCATCTTGGACAGTCTTCCTAAAGAACACTTCCGTTCCCTTCAACATTGTACAAAAATTTTTGTTGCTGTTAACAGTCAGCTCGGGTCGGAAGACGGTGACACATGCAGCTCTTGGCACTACCCAGCAAAGGACTGCAGGACTGACTGAAAACACAGAGGAAAACTCTGCAGAGAATGCCCTGAAAGCCACTGCCAGAAATCAACCACTTCCCTCAGTGGATGCAGACATGTCTAACCAATCGCTTTCTCAGGGACCAAAGAAACAAATCAGTGGATTTGTGCCAGGTAAGAATTGAATCAGTTTCAATAAATCCTTCTTCTTAAAGAAAGGAAGTGTCTTGCACCTTAAATTAAATTTAATTGTCTTTTGGTGCCTGGCTAAGAGGAAAAAATTTCAAATGTAAATAAATACAAAAGAAACTTGTAATAATGAAGTTCTAAGTAGGTTTGGATTTATTATTGTCAGGTCTGTTTTATACTAGGTGCAAAAAGGAAGTTGAAATGTAGGAATGCTAGGGAAATAATACAGTCTAAGGAACAAAATGTGCAGTGAACTAAATAAATATTCTACCACAGGTTCAACTGTGCAGACTGATGTATTAAGGCTCTTTAAATCTGTAGGGGAGTACTTCAGGAGAACATAATAAAGTACTATTGAACTTGGGTGAGAGTAATTGCTTTTCTCCTGGTGCTAAATATTCTTTCTTTTTTTTTTTCTCACTGAACTAATATCTTTACTATTATGGTCAATTTTTTTTTTTCTGAACTCCGTCTCCAGGGCAGGAGAAGTCTTTCATCACTGTAGAAGAGTCTCAGGCTTTGGTAACAAGCTACCTCAGGTGTCTGTGTACAGGTCCCCAGTATTGTTCTGCACAGTGGCTGCGAGCCTGTAGTGGTCACTGTGTGATGTTACAGGCAGAGCCCCAACCCTGGCCTTGGTAAAGCTCCAGAAGCTGCAATGAAATTGATGTGTCTTTTAAGGTTGATGCTGATGAATTAAAATGATCTGAAATGGCAATTACATGAAAGCAAAACTGTATGCACAGAGCTTAAAATCAGTACAAACCCCCCACTTTTATTTCTTCATGGTTTAGACTGATTCATGTGCCCCAAGACACAGCTATTTATAACAGGTTTATTTTCCAGTTACAACAGAGCAGTGCTCAGTGCCCTCTGCTGTCGACTCTGGAAAAGGGCACTGCCCTGGTTGGCACCTGGACATTCCTTCAAGGTGCTTGTACTTCATCTGTGGAGTGCAGAAGGAGTGAAAACTCTGCAAAGGGAACACTCCGTGAAGGCTCTGCAAAGGGAGTGAAAACAATGTTCTCAAGAATTTGATGGCCTCAGTGAATGTGTGGGGATTGACAGCAAAATCCTGTCCCAAATGTTTTCCCCTTTTCTGGCAGTGTAGATGACCTGTAGAGGGCTCCTCACTGCTGACTAAAATTCTGAAGTCTGTTTCAAATGCTTCTCACTCACATCGTCTTGAGTGACACCTGATATGGGGCCACCCAAACTAAACATCAAACTTCCAAAGGGCTTTGTAGGCTCCAGTGGGAAGTCAGCTGCTAAGTGGGTCTCAAAAATCATTTGGCTTGTGAATCCAGGCATAAAACAAGAACTGAGGTCACCACCTTCAGCAACTGATAATCAAGGCTTATAACTGGAAGTACAATGCAGAAGCATTTTTGCATAATCATTTTCTTTGTTTACCCATTGCACAGTAACTTATTTGCACCAGTTTTGCTCTAAAGGTAGCCTTTTGCACAGCAGTACACAAGCAAAGAAAAAGGTTCTTAGAAAACTAAGGAAGTGTGATGGGGCTTCAGTGATTAGTATACTACCACTACCTGTTGTAATCTAATTTTCAACAGGCAAGATTTCAAGCTGTTTTAATTCTTGTGGGTTTAATATTTTTCTTTTGACAGGGCTCAGTCAAAATTTAATTTTAGATGCTTAATTATTTCCCTGTGGAATAGAAGGATCCAGTCTTTACTGACCCAGGAGCCCAATACTTCTGACCAAAAAAAGCAGCAAACAGCTCTGCAAGGTTTAAAATCACCTACAGATCAATTCCAGTTAGGGTGCATGGGGTGGGATGTGAAGAGGTGCTAGGTACATGCCAGGTACATGGGTCCGAAGGGCAGCTGCCAAAAACTGCTCTGCCAAAACCTGCTCTGAGCTGCTGTCTTCTCCTGCAGACACTGAAACTTCTTAGAGTCCCATGGTGTGCATTAATGATCCACAAAGGTCCAGAGAGGCCAAGTCGTGCCCCACTGGGAAGCACCACAGTCTTTATGGAGTTGAAGAGACAGGCATTTAACCTATTGCTTAAAATCCACCCAGATCCATTAATTAGATTTTCCTCCACCACTGCCATATCAGGGAGGTTACAGACCAAATCCAATAATTATGTGATACAAAAATGAGAGGCACAGAAATGCTGGAGCAGCTCCATGAAGCTCATCTGGAAATGTATCCAGGAGGGCAATAATGCCAGATGCATTTTTGAGAGGAGGTAAGCAACGCTGAGCAGAAATCATACCAGCAGCCTCAAAAGTTCAGCAATTCCACTGGCAGAAATCCTGTTCTGGGAGAGATTGTCTCCTGCTTCTGGTGCCAAGGTGGAACCTCTGCCTCTGAATGACTGTAAAGGTCTTTGTTGGACCAAGGCAATCATGTTCTATTTGTCCTGGAGCTGACATTGCAAACATTCAGGCTCCTTACATACTATTTTACATAAATTTTCAAAATAAGCTTTAGTGGTTTTAATGTCACTATGGTTAAAAGCTGTCTACTTAAGATACATATTAGGGGATATGGCTTTACAGTGGCAGCATGGGTTCCGGCTTTTCACTTGCAAGTGCTCCGTTCAGGGCCACATTTTTCTTAATTCTCAGCTGACAGTTTCAGATCATCATGGAAATACAATCCAGGAAGGAAAACATGATGCTCTTAAATCGAGTGACTGCAAGGCAGAGTAAGTGAAGGTTTTACCTACTGGAGACAGCATATGGCACATTCCAGCTGGCTGCTAGACTCGATGCTTGATACAGGAGCTTTCAGTTGATTTTTAAAGTTTTTCCCGAGACATTGTAGGACTGGGGAGTTCCTTTGTTTTCTTCTTTACATTTGTTTTTTTTATTAGTGGTGGCTAAAGTACCAGTAAAGGCCTGTCCCTTCTACTACTCACCTCTCCATAAACAGCTTTCATCTCTGAGAATTCAATAAAGATGTCTAGTAAGGGACTTCCTTGTCAAGTACGACCATATTTAGCTTTTCTCCTTTTCTCCAAAGGAGCTGGGCTAAGTTGCAATGTTTCGGACTGTGAGATAGTTCCTGGTAGCAGATACGTGAGCTTTCTGCCTATGAGGGTGATACTAAGGGAACTTCTTTCCAGAATCCATTTTCTCTTTGTAGTTTCTCTGTTCCAAATTTCCTTTAACCTTCCTTACAGTGGCCCTTCATGCTTAGCTCTGTCTTGATACAAACTTTTTAAGGATTTACACTGAAGTATGAAAATATGCAAGTGCAAGTTAAGGACTGCTTAAAACTTCTGCCTGACCTAACAGGGGATCTATTCACAGTAACCAGAAAAAAACACAACCAACCAAAACAAAACCCAAAAATCATTGATTGTTGACAATGGGTAACTCTTGTTCTGCACTCCTGCCTTTTCAATAGGATTCCTCTACAGCAGGGCAAGTCCAGGGGAGCACCAAGTCTGACTTTGAGATAACCCCCTCAGACACTCAGGGCACTGAGTCTTCTGCCACAGACTCATGGTCTACTTTTGCCCAAGCTGAAAGGCCAAAGATTTTCTTTCAAAGTCGGGAGTGGATGGAGGAAGAGGCATTTGATGTCAATAAAAGAGTCCTTTCTCTCTCTGCAGACGTGTCTCCATGGTAGTAAAGTTACTCAGACTGCATCTCCTGCAAAGGCCAGTACAGCATTTCTGCATGGCTGCCTCCAAATAGCCCCAGTGTCCTTCTCCAGGGAAGTTCTTAAGCCCAGCTGCATATTCTGGCACTCCTGAACTTGCAGATGAATACAGAAAACACTCACTAGCAGCACAGCACTCTGGAGTGACCAGTGGGCTGGTTTCTAAGCAGCAGTGGCCAGTAGCAAACGGGGTCATGCAGACGGGTTGAATTCACGAGCAGCCTGAAGATTTGCTCTCCCCAGCACAGCCAACCCAAGTGTATAAATCACCATAACAGCTTTGCATTCCCCTGGCACAGGGCCTCTGCCTCTCCCAGGCTGCCCGTGCAGTGCTGTTCAGGGCTGGGATTACATTTGACTGAGTGCCCAAGCCTTAGTCATGATTTTACTGTGGAGGCACCCACAGCAGTAGCTGTAACCTAGATCTGTAATTTAGGGTAATTGGAAAGGGATGTAATTGGCAATTTCCTCGGAATAGACTAGAAAATCAAGAGAAAGTGAAAACCAGATTAAACCCATGTATAATGCTTTATGCCAGGCTCCTATGGGGAAAAGGCTCTTTGTGCTCTAGAGATAACAGATAAGATATTGAGCAGCATTGACTCTGACTCCAGTCGTGTAAGAACAGCCACAAATCCTAGCAAAGCCCTACAAGCTTTATTGAAAGGATTCTATTCTTCTACCCTTCCAAAAATTTCCCACTAAACTTCTCTCCATATTTGCCAAATTTCTTTACAAGCAGTTGTCTTAAATATTCCCTTTACTTAAATGGCAGGGAAAGCAGCCATTTAGATGCAGGCTGGAGCAGCTCTTAAAAAGAGCTGATGTCTTTTGGGTATTTCCCAAATAAATACAAATATTCATTCCGTTTAATTCAGGAAAAACAGAAGCAGAAAACAGCTGCTGGTTTTGGTGTCAGTTACATTCAGGTGGTCTTGCACATCTCTGATAACATACGGGTATTTTAAGGCCAGTACATTTACCCTTAGGATTTTTTTAAGCCCACTTTACATGCCAGGACAACATCAGGAGCCCAGCAAGGAGAGGGCCATGGCTTGTTTCTGCAGCATTCCCTGCAGGTGCAGTCAGTGTTTATGCACCCCCAGCCAAAATGGCAGGGCAATAAAGCTGCAGCCTGGGAGGCTGCGTTCTGCCTTGGAGTGGGGACATTAGCAGGGACTTTCATGACAGTACCAATGAAACAATTTAAGCTTTAATTAGCAGTTGTGTGGATTTGCTGCTGCCACTGCCAGGGACACCTTCTGCAGCTCTTCAGAGCTGGTGGTGGTGGGTGGGTCTTACACACAGTGCACATTCCAAGCTAATTGACTTAAACACTTCCTTAGTGTTAGCATCCCCCACTATATGCAATTCCAATTACAACATTTCACATTCATATTCTACAGATCTTGTAGCACAGTGTGTTTCTGCTAGCTCTGTCACAGTTCTGAAGGCTGCCAGCAAATATATCACAGCACAAAGTGCCCTTGCTTTTGGTTGAGATGCATTGTGGTTTGGGATGTAAAATTGAATTTAAATTTCAGCTTCAGTTTCACATTATTTCAAAAATTCAAGTTATATAGTCGAAGTCAGAAGTTCTTAAACTGTTCTTTTGTTTGTTTTTTTCCAAGTTTAAGCACTTCACATTATTTAATACTAGTGTCCTGTGGATAAGACTGCCTGAGTCACTGAACTGCAGTGTTCATTTATCTTGCTTGATTTTGTGCAGATAACAGTTCCTCAGGGAAAAGAACAGATGATAAAAATGGGGATGGCATAATGATGCCAAAGAGAGATCAGCTTGGAGGTGGTCGCCCAGTCCCAGAAACAGGTAAGACTGACCATGTGAATTAATTTTGAATTACGTCAGGTTTTCAGTCAGGTGCTATAGATACAGATAAAATGGTCAAGAACTGAATAATGTACTTACATATTCTGAACTGTCCCTGACTGTACCGTTTAGTTTCACAGCATGAGTTGTTCCAGTTACTAAGTGATAGACTAGCTGTATTTTTAAAGAAAAATTTCAGGTTTTCTCTACCAGCGTCTCACTGTGTTGAATAAAACGTGATTTCTCTTAACCTCATTGTAGGTGCTGTGTTACCCTTAGCCTTAGGCTTGGCAATCACTGCTTTGCTGCTGCTTATGGTCGCTTGCAGACTGCGCTTAGTGAAACAGAAGCTCAAAAAAGCTCGACCCATTACATCAGAAGAGTCCGATTACCTCATCAATGGGATGTATCTCTAAAAACTGGATTTGGGTCAGTTGTTTTCTCCCCTTTCTCATGTGTCCATGAATCTCTGCCTCTATAAAAGGACCAAAATCCTTACTTTATTTTCAAGTGTAGAAGAAGCCTATGAGATGAAGAACATACTCTTCCCCTTTGGTGATGATATAAAAAGTGGGTAGATGTCCTTGCTCAGAAGATAAGAAATGTTCAGGCTCCAGAGAGTAGCTCTAGTTGATTGTTGCGCAGAAGACACTGCAAGGTGGGGAGACTCCAAACTGGATGTGGGGTGCCCTTGCCCTTCCCACAGCAGTTGGGGTCTCAGCCAGGGCCAAGTGCATCCCAGGGCCTGGGCACTGGAGCAGCCAAGGCTCCACAGCCCAGCTGTGTTGGCCAAGGTATGGGGGGAAGCCTGTGCCACCTTGCTCTTCTCAGTGCTGGCACCACTGTGGGGACCAGGATGTTCCAGCCAACACTTTCCTTCACTGTCCAGCAGAGACCAGTTGTGTTCTTTCCACCTGATGCACTGGGAGTATTTTCATTAAAGAATGTGTCTTGTTTTGTTAATTAAAAGCAATTGCTAATCTAAGCACCAGCTTTTGCAAAGAAAATTGGGATTTAAGGAAGAAAGCATCTTATTTTCACTCAGTTTAAACCTCTGTGCTGCTAGCAGACAGCCATGCTTGCTAAATGCTGAAATGAAAAAATGCAGCTCCTCAGCGGATGAGCTTGGACTTCCCAGTGCTCAACTGCAGTCGTGTACTGCTGCCTGAAGAAGCTGTGGATGCCCCATCAGTGGCAATGTTCAAGGCCAGGCTGGATGGAGCCCTGAGCAACCTGGTCTAGTGGAAGGTGTCCTTGCCCATGGCAGGGGGATGGAGCTAAATGATCTTTAAGGTCCTTTCCAACCCAAACCCCTCTATGATTCTGTATACAGTCCCAGAGCTGTGTCTCTCCCTGGAGCTCAGGGCTTGTTCAGCCTTTTCCACATCCAGGCCACCACCCTTGCACAGTGTGAGAACACAGCACACAGCAGTTTCTACCCGAGATGACGGAGTGTAGGATTCCTGCTGGTTATCCCATAGCTCCCTGCAAAGCTTGAAAGCTTCGGTGATCTGCCCTCACCCCAGAAAAATTCTCATAGATTTAGAGCAAGTAATTGATATGTGTGAGTGAACTGCAGATGTGTTACCAGTAAAATGTGTACAGTACATGTTATATATACATATATATACACACACACTGTGCTGTCTGTCTTGTTTGGCTGTCCAAGGATGTCACATTCCTCATGGCTCTCAATAAAACCAGAGTCAAATGAGGCATGCATCGTTTTGTATGTCGTCTTTTGTACTTCAGTAACTTTGAGTCAGCAAGAATATTGCCATGGTATACAAATAGTTCTTCAAGTAATTTGTTCTTGATTACTTTATGTAAAATAGCTCTAATAAACCGATTCTATTCTTATATTTATTGCATTGTCTTTCGTTTCTATTGCCAGCTAAATTTTGTGCTACAAGACTGCATCATGAGAGCAGACAGAATTTCTCCTTTCTGTGAAACAGCCTTATAAGAATCTGGAATGTGTATGTTGGGGGGAGTTGTTGACATACCTGTTTCAGGGAGACAGAGAAGGACAGGGCATCTACCTGTATGACCTGTCCCTCTGGCAGTGCCTGAGCTGAGCAGGACAGCAGTTGTAGAGCTGGCTGTGCCAACCACTCAGGGAATCTGGTTGCCAGTGCTCCTTGCTCGTGCCACATGAGGCAAAGTCTGGTTGTTTGTACTTCAGCGTTACAGTGGGTCCAGGAGACCATCTGCTGATGCTGCCCATTTCCAGTTTGGGAGCACGGCCTCTCTTCCATCCCAGTCCCCAGCAGACATGGCAAATAGCACAAGACCCAAACGACCACATTTTAAATACAGCCTTCTAGGGAAGACTCACTGCCCATTTGGTTGGGGTTGCCCATCACTGAAATTTGTGTTGGATTTTAATTGAATACCTAAATGCCCTTCACCACCTTACCAAGGCAGCAAGAAAAGTGGTCTTTCCTCTCTGTGCCCATTGGGCTCCTATTACCAAAACCCATTACTCTGGCACACAGCCAGCAGCACAACAAAAAGGTTTGGTTTTGTTTTGGCACAAAGCACAAGCCAGGCAGTACAGCCCTGGTGCAAGAGGCTGCTCAGCTTTCCAGTCACTTTACCCATCAGCAGGCTTTGTTCCTGTGCTGCTAGTGGAATAAACCTTCACGGATTTTGCATATGACAGCTGAGAATGAACGCCTCCAAGCAGAGAGCAGCAGACAGCAAGCACAGTACAGGAGTCTGGCTAGTGCTGCCTTAGAGTGGCCACAGTCTTTCTGGGCAGGGAGATGGTGACAGTTGCTGCCCTGCGGGCCACCAGCTTGAGGCCTGTTACTTCCCAGGTAACAGCAAACTCCATGGCTGGAGTGAAATAAAATAGTTTTCACCTTACCAGAGAGCCCGGGGGCATTGTCAGCTGGATGGACAGCAAGACAAAATTGGCAAAGTAACAGATTGGCTTGGCAGCTCCTGCAATTAACACACACACTGGTCTCAATACCATGTGTTTGCATTTAATAGCTTTCATGCTATTTGATTTTAAATAAGTCATGCTGAACTACTGAGCTAGAGCACACCTGGGAGTAGCAGAAAATACTGTCAACATGCTCAGGATGCTTTTCCACTTCTCCCCAGGCAGCTCCCAGCCACTGCCTCCTGCTGACACCACTTCTGTGGCCCCTTCCCAGCCACTCCCAAGGTTGGATGTGAAAGGAGTGGTCAGATCAGGCAGTGCTTCTAGCCCTTCTTCATGGCTGCATTACTAAATCTGCATTCATGGCCTCTCATGCAGACCCCAGAGCTGGGGAGTTTTACACAGTCGCACATCACAGAATATTCTGAGTTGAAAGGCACCTACGAGTGTTTATCCTGCAGCAGAAGTGAGACACTGTGTGAAAGTTGTCAGTATTTGAAGTCTGTCAGATCTGTTTTTCCTGTCCCAAACTGACGTTTGTCTATCCACACATCTGTGAATATGCTCATTCCACCTATTCTTACCAGCATCTTAGGTAAGCAGAGAATATTGACTACCCTGACTGCATAGCCCTGTGGATGTTGCTGCTCTGTGTATTAGGAGAGGTCATTAAAATTTATTTTGTCAGTGTATTTTAATGTTGATCAAGATTCTTATTTCACTTAGACTTATTTTAAAACTGTTTTGTCTTTCAGACAGCTTAAGGGTACAAATTACTTCAGACTAGCAAACAATACAATACTTACCTAGGTTTGATCCATATTTAGAAATAAGGAGGTTTTTTCCCATAATATGGGCTGCTTGCTGCCCACTTTTGCAGAGGATCCTAGCCTGAACATCTCGCTGTAATCATTCCATAGCACTGCAGGATAATAGCAGGGGCAGTTCCAAGAGCACATTTGCAAAACAAAAAGGCTGAAATAGGTCAGTGTGATGCTCCATTTGCTTTTCAAATCCTAGATAAAGCGTAAGAGTTTCAATCCCAAACTGCACAGAGCCAGTCAGAAGCATGAACCAATAGCAACACAAACACGCCACCCCAAAACAAAGGGAGAGCCTTTCTAGTAAGCCCTAACAGAATCCACAGTCATGCATCACTGAGGTCTGTGCTGGCTGTTTTCATGTGCATCAGGAATTGGGATTTTTCAGTTTCTAATGGCAAAAGCTAAAAGAGTAAAAGCAAGGGGAAAAGCTAGAGAAGGTTCAGAGAGCACTGATGAGCATAAAAGACCAGACAGAGGCAACAAACACAGAATAATTAATATGAGAAAAAGCCTATGACACAATTGGTGTGAGCTGAGTGACAGGGAAACATGCTGTAAACAAGGAATATTTAAAGGCAGAAAAAATTGTGTAAAAGTCACTCTATATTTTTCAAGTAATAGTTACTTAAAACAACTGAAAAAGTGAGCTGCACTCTGTGCTGGAGCCTTGAAACGCAAACAAAGAGAAATCCAGAACAACTGGATCAGCACACTTCAGAAACAAGTTTTTAAATACACCTGCTGAAATTTTAGTTTTCAGAGTTATAAGGCTCCTGGCTGACAGTTATAAACCACTCATAAATCAATGGAAAGTGTATTTTGAGCAAGCCGGCGGAAACCAGACAAGGCAGAAAGGTTTGGTGAAGGACTGAGAGTCACAAATTCCTTGGCCAACAGAAATGTATAATCCTGTTCTAAAAAGGCAGAGCAAGACATTTTAACATAGTTCTTAAAACTACCAGATCCTCCTAATGCATTAAAGAGATGCATTTAAGATTTCTGCACTCAGATGAAATGACTGGACAACACAGATACAGAGGGAGCAGGGAACTTGAATGAGTGCAGGACTGTAAAGGACTTGAAAGCAGGCAGCCCAGTGGAAGATCAGGCCTACAGGGAAAGCATCCCTGAAGGCTAATTCTGTGCCCAAGAGATGACTATCCTGAGGCTGCCTCTATATCTAGAGGAGAGGAGCTTCTCTAGAGCTCTGATCAGAGCAGTAGCCTTGGCAGGTGCTCTGAATCACCCATTTTCCTAACTAGAGGCCTTTGAGAGTGTCCTCTGAGTCCATAAGGCACCTGCAATAAAAGTTACTGATTTATCTCAGATGCCACTTCATTATAGCTAAAAAAGGATTTGGCAGAACATAACAAGAAACATGGCCTGTTAATAGTACAAACACATAAAATGCAAACATAAGCCCGTACATGGCTGAAAAAAGGACTTCAGCTTCTCAGAAGCATTAGGGAATGTTTTCAAGGGTATCTACCAGGTCAGTTGCTCAGAAGCATGTGATGAAAATGGCTGGATTACAAAGAAACCTTAGAGAATCAAAGTGAGATCTCAGAGTAACTCCATCAACAGTCTTTATGAAAATAGTCTGTTATTGCTAAAAAAGTTTTGCTAAAAGGCAGGGAATTGTCTCAAGTTCTGAGTCTGGTATGATGAGACACAAAGTGAGTTATTTTCATTTCTCCTTCCTGAAGCTTTCAGGCAATTCTCAATGGGCAGCTGGATCTCCTTCATACATATTTCAGCAATAGCTGAAATGTCCACTCAATTCATAATTTAAAGAAATACAATTTTAGTTCCTGAGCACATCCTGCTGAGCATCTCATTAACACCCTGCCAAGAGCATGAGAGAACAGTAACAGCCTTTCATAGGAAAGTTCAGAGTGCATCAGCTGCATCATGAATTTGTGCTGTGTAAAAAACTACTACCTGGAACAGAAAGCAGCCCTGTTTGTCAAGGATGAAGTGTGGGAGGTAAATAGGCCAGGTAGAGGGAAGTTTACATCATCTCTGCCAGAATAAGGCCAAGTTTAGTCCATGCTTATTTCTTCAGACCTAGCTGAGGCATGGAACCCCAAACCTTGCCAGCTAGGGGTCTGAGCACACAAATGTGTGTTATTTACAGTAAAGGCAAAGTGGGGTTATGATACTTTAGGAGTGTCTGTGCACTTACCACAACTGGTCTGCAGTTCACAACCTTTCACAGTTAAAAGCAGATAGACAAAACTCAAATAGATTCAACAAAGGCAAAATGTATGAACCCACAAAACCAACTGAAACCCCATGCTTGAAGCCACCTATTGTGTACCACAGTACTTAAACTCTAATTCACCCTTCCTGATCTATGAAGTCTGAACATCCTGAAATGCAAAAGACCAATTTCAGACCTCATCATCTCCTGCATCCCCCTGTGACATCTTTGAAGCAACACTTCCCCTCTGAATTTGTTTGGTTCTGCACAATGTACATGTGTGATCTCACCATCTGCCTTTTTTTCTGAACCAGGACCACCCCTCATTCACTTCAGCAGAACACCTCTTCCACATTGCTTGGGACGGGGATCAAGGTTCCAGAAAGTTAACTATTCATCTTTTGAACTGCACCCTAGTATGTTTAAAATCAGCTAAACAGAACCGAAGTTACAAATCATGAGCGTGGTTTGTGTTACTCATCCTTTGTATCATGTCAAAGTTCAGAAGGATTTGTCTCATGTCCTCCTTCTGTGAACTGCATTTAAATCAAAAGCAGCACAACCTAGGGCACATTAATGAGTAGAAGGAAGAAAACACTGCTACTGTAAGAATGGGTTAACACCCTTCTTCCTGGAAGGAAGGAGACTGCTAGTTCAGAATTTTCCTCTGAGTATTTTACTTTACCAATTTGTGCTGATGTGTTAATTCCATAGTCCCCCCACACTCAAAAATCCTGGAGCTTGTCCTCCTGTCACAAAAACACTGCACATGTGGAGAGAACTGCTGCCAGCTGGAAGCTCCAGAGCCTACCACGCAGAGCCCCCTGGCTCCAGGCATTATTGCCCGTTTCAAACTCGATGACTACAAAACATTTCAGGAATCATCCAGGTGGCTTCATCAGCAGTGCTGGTGCACACGTGCTGTGTGCTGGTTTCCCTCCAGAAAGAGTCATGTTATGGGCTCTGTGGCCTCAAGCCACCTGCTACCAGTCTGAACAGGAAAACTACATAGGTCATCCCTACAGCACATCAAACTCCTCTGTGGAGAACCCACAACTCTTGGCGGGTTTTCAAGATACAGGTATTGGCTTTCCAAGTCTTCTACTGTCTGCATCCCAGAAACAAATGGATGAGCAACTCAGAGTTCAGCCAATCCATTCTCCCAAGGTGTTCTGGCTTAGAGGTGATAGTAACAGCCCAGTGAAACATGACTGCGCCTCTTACAAAGAGGTAAAACTTTAATCCTTGCAAGTGGCAGATCACACTCTCCGAGGTAGCTGGATTCAACTAGGAACAGAAGACAGAACTGTGCACAGAGCCTGTTCACCAAAACACACAGATGTGAACTAAGAAATTCTGAACAGCCATCAAAAACCCCACTTACATTCCAGGTAGTATTAACAGGCTTTGTAACTGCTGCCATACATTAATTGACTGAAAATGGACACACAGTTCTGGTCAGTTAGCAAACCAGTATTTTTATATGTTTTCTTTTGGATATGTGAAATCCTGTTGAAGGTTAAAAAACAACAAAACCAACCACAACATCAGACAGACACCTAGATACAGCTTCCTCTCAAATTGTTTTATTTGGCAAAGTAGCAATTCAGACAGTTCACACAGCATTTATTCAAGCTCTTCAAGTCTTCTGCATTTCAACTTGTCCTTGTCTCCAAGTTTTTACTTCAGAACCATTGCTCCATCATGGAGGAGTTTCCATTTTTGACTCCTAAATGGTACTCCTGGATACTCCTTTCTGTCTGAGTACCTTGACTATCATCAAGCCCTTCAGTGGAATGGGTGCACTATTCCCACCAGCCTTGGTCCCTGAAGCCTTACACCTCCTGAAGTGGTTCTCTCCCAGGAAGTTGTCATCGGGTCTCAGCTTTAACACCACTTCCAAGTCAGGCTAGCTTATTACACTGTGTCCAGAGACAGGAATTTGGATACAGTTGAGCTCATATCTTTCATTAACTGATTAAATTAGTGAGAAGATGTAAATAAAGCTGAACTCAAACTGAAAGATACAGCGACCAAAAGGCTGAATGTTAGCATGCATCAGTTAGGATATTTCACTTCAACACCAAGAACTAGAGTCACAGTTGATTGTGGATTAGTACAAATTTGTCAGACGCAAGTGGATTTTTCTGGATTGTATTTTCTAGAATACGCGCTATATTAATTTCTTTGTAAGATTAATCTTGTGCATGTGCTCCCAGGCTGCAGTCAAATCAGGAGGTGGTACATTAACTTCCAAACATCTAAATAAATTAAGTCACTATAGTATCTTTTACAGACAAACAAAATGAGGCTGGCCTTCAAAAGGCAGGTTATTTAAAATGTTCCATCTTCAGAGGCCTGTGAATTTTAACCTTTATGCTTGCAGGGATTAATCCTATCACAAAATTATTGCTCTTCCACCATATAAAGTTGTTTTGGGTTTTTTCCCAGTGATCACTATAGGTTGTTTTAGTCTACAATCCCNGAAAGATAATATGCTGTTTACTTTAATTCCTGGTTGCTCAAATATGAGCAAGATGACTAAAGACACACTTCTCCCCTTTCCCAAAGCAGCCCACCTTACTGTACTGCTTCGCAATTTGCTGTTGACAAATTTTACAGTACCAAACCAGAAAACTAAGGGCAGAAAAAAGGGCTTATAGCCTTCCAACTATTCTTCTATATGAAAACTGAACAAGTGCATCTATCTGTACTTAGGAGTCCAGGATTCTTTCTGCATGCATGATGCATTCCTTTTACAGCAATTTAGAATTCACTTTCTAAAAAGCCAGAAATTTTCCTGGGTGCCCACAGTTATAAAAATGTTAATACAGCAAATGGCTTTACCAAAAGCAACTTTCTTATAGAACCAAAGGGGGTTTTGATTTTAATAAAGAACCTAGCAATCCATATTTCAGACTACCTACCCATCCTAATCTTCCACACAAGCACAAAACCCCCCTTTTGCTTTTATTTGGCAAAGCAGCATTGTGCAAATTATTCAGTGATTGGAACACACCTCACCTCACATTTATGGAGTTAGATTCATGTGTATCACACCAGCACTGAGCTATAAACCACAACAGAATTTCAAGATTACATCAATCAATTTTAGAAGGAAAGGTAAAACCATGTCTGTTATGTCCAGCTTGAACAGCAATGTTTGATAAGAGTGGCCACCTACCTCTGATGTCTTGAAATTTAATATATACAAATGCCTGGTTTTAAGGTAAAAAAGCAGCTGATTGTATCTACTACATGCTAGTCTATGACATCATGTCAAAAGCTTAGAAAGGAAGTTCATCTCCTTTTAGTAGCATCTAGCAGACGTTGGAACACAGAAAACCTGGTATTACCTATGTAGTGTCATAAGGTGCACAGAAGCAGTTTTACCAAGGGACACAGGAGCCGAGAGAAGTGAGTGTTCAAGTTCCTCCATCAAAATTAGAGTTCACAAGCTATAGGTCTTTATCTGCAGCTTTGCAGAAATTCACTTTGAACAGATGAAAGTGAAATAAAGGCATGTTAAATAAAACAGTGCCCACATAAAACTTTCCACCATTTCTTTATCAGATTTGCCTTGAGCATCTAAAAAAATAAAACAAACACCACGCTTTTCCATGCTGATAACAACAGTATAACGAAGTCCAAAACAAGCTGCAATGCTGTTGGTTTTCAAAAAGCTTTTAGAACTGGAGATGAGCAGTCCACTGTAACACTATGTTTGGGTCAAGATGATGTAGCTTTTACAATTCATCCCTGTAGAAAGAAAACATATGCAGTTATGTTTTTTCTCTCCTTGGAAAGGATATTTGAAAAGTTTTGATATTGAGACAGGTTACATTTAAAGTGCTCACGCACATCAGCAAAACTTCAGAAATCTCTTCAAGCATTTGAGAAAACAAACAAAAACCAAATGAAAGGCAACAGCAATCCCATATCATCTCATACTACCATGTGATTTACTGTGAAATATGGGGCCCTCTATTTTACATTTAATGGATCACTTGCTTTAAGGAAACCCCACACACTGCACAGCTAGTAACACAGCTAACTGCTGTCCGAATTCTGCTGGCTACACACCCACTGAGCCAATTTACTAGACAGAGTATTGGCAAAACCCATCCTCTGTAGCTGCCAAAAAGGCAAGTTTAGCTTCAGCTGCAGTCTCTCAAGTAAGCAGGAACACAATCTTGCATCCCTGTCATGCAGTTTGTACCACTTTGTTTATTTATTTCTCAGAGGAACTCAATTAGCTCCTGAAGGAGCTATGATAAATCATAGAGGTTATGGAAAGGCTGGGGGCAGGGCAGTGTGTGTGTGTCTCTGCGTGTGTGTGTGAGTGTCTGTGTGTGAGCTAAAAGGAGATCTAGTTAGGACAAAGGATGCATCAAGAAGTCTCTCTAAATCACTGAAAAGAATCTAGAAAATGCAGAGGTTTGTTCCTGTAGGACATTTAAAACACATTGAAACAAGAAACCTATAGAACCTATACTCCAACCATTAAGTTATCATATAGTAGTGATTTAAGTATTTCTAAAGCATTAATTTTAATGCAGAACACCCATCAAATTTGAAAGCTGTGCACTGTGCCACTCTGCGCACTGGAAAACTCAAAGAGAAGTGTTTTGCCTCGTTTTTTTCACAAGGCACAAGCAATCTATAAATCCAGAATGAGTTTGCTGCCATTTTTCTTTTAGTAGGTGCATCAGCCTCATTAGCCAAAGCTAACAGTGTCTGCATTAGAAAAAACCTCAGTAATGTGATTGCTGGCTCAATACACAATAGTATTTCCAGCTATCATGCAAAGTAACCCACAAAGATAGAGTTCGACATGCACATACACAAAACCTTTAAGTTACAAAGACATTATTATGCCCCAGGAATCATACAGCATGGAATGACAGCATGCAAAACATTTTAAAGGCAACTGAAAAGGCTGTAGAAACTAGTGCTTAAATGACTAGTTTTCTATCTAATGCAGTTGGGATGCAAACCTTGTGATTTGTAAGTGATAAATATTTGCATTCTTTGCACTTTGCTCTGCCTCCTAATAGTAAAGTACTAATCACACAGCTTTAGAGCACTGCAGTAATTACACACAGCAGAAAAAAGCAGGAGGCAGAAGAACACTTCTTGGCAGGGATAAAGAAAAATCTGTTTATAGCTAAAAGTTTGGAAGCTCTCCCTATTTGCCTATCTCACAGAATGGGTATTTGCCTACTTTAAACAAATAAAAAGAAATGAACATCTGATACCCAGTTTAAAATGCAGTGCCAGTGAATTCAGGACAAGTGCTTCATTCATCCCTAATGCTTCCAGGAGCAGCATCATCAGTTAATTTTTACAACTTCACAAAGTGTATGCAAGTAATGACTACTGCTGTTGCTGGCTTAGTCTCATATGCCTAATAGTGTGTGTGATTTTTATCCTGACTCCTACCACACACTCACAGCTTTATAAAACCCTGGTCTTTTACTGTGACAAGCAATTCTTAATCCTTCAAACCCAAGGTGGATCCTCAAGAAACTGTAAGCCTAAGAAACATTCCATATTTACTTTGAAACTATTAAAAACAATGATTTTACTCAGCCGCAGATGTTGGCAAGGCTTTTGTATAATGTTGCTAATGCACTTAAGGTATTTAAAGTGTGGGTTTTTTTTCCTTTTCCAAAATGATATTTCTGCTTAAAACATATAAGTATTATATAAAAATATAATTCAAAAAAAATTATATTAACATGGCAAAGTTTTAATTGTTGGTATTTTTCACTGCTTTAACATATTCCTGACCACTACATCCTATCTGTAAGGATTTTCATATTTCATTTTTTAGAACATTTACTGTATTAAAGGGATCAGCTTTCCTCAAGAGGTTTTTCACTTGCTCTTCCCTACTCATTAATCTAACAACAGCATGCCACAGCAAACCAATCCACGATATAAGTATTAAAATTATACAGCATTTATTTTCTATAGATAGCTGACATCTGTTACCTATCAGGTGATCTGAGACTTTTCTGGAATTTTCTAATACATACAATCCAGTAATGCACATATAAATTAAACTTCTTTCTCCCTAATGTAGCACAGCTTGCAGACATAAATACATATTGCAAACCAGCATCAGCTGACCTGAGCCGATCCTGTATGGATTGGAAGCTGCCAAGCTATGAAATCCACCAGGTTTCAGCTACTGGTAGGAATCAGGATACAGGCCTATCCTCCCAGTGGTGCAACAAAATCTATCCTGCTACAAAGCTTAAAAGGAGATTCAAAAGATTGCTCTTTCCTTGTTAAAACTATCCCGTTGTCCTCTGGAGCCACAGGAAAGATCTACTAATTTGTATGCTTTCTGGCCATGGCTATTTGCTGTGATTCTTACACAACTCATGTAATTTCTCTCCACCTTCATATATGCAATCTGCTTCCAATCTGCTTCCCAAGCAATATATATAATTAGGGTTTAAGTCACCACAGTAGTCTTTCTCAGGCCTTTGGAATTCCAGCAAGAGAACCACTCTTCTGTCAACTGAGGCATCAAACCAACTTTGTAAGCTCAAGTTAAAGCAAATTTCAGAAGTCATTAGCTCAAAATTACTATTCTTGAAAAAAATGGAAGAAAGTTTGAAAAATTTTGGCTTACTACTAGGGAAAACATCTACATGAATATTCTACACTTCCCATTATGAATATCCAACAACAAACCAAGAAACATTCTCAGAAAAAAACCTAATATACACCATTGCAGGTAAATGACAAACTATAAAGAATCAATAATCTTATCATCAATAAGCTTCATGCAGCTTTGCAATCCCTCACTACCTCTTTAGCAGAAGGCATTAAAATTAAATATTTGAACAAACATTTATAAATCTATCTGAAGTCTGTATCTCACTCCTTTAGATCCACTTCAATTTTCTTGTCATCAGGCAGCATTTCACTTTCCCTTCTCAACATGTTTCATCTATGAAAAACATGTTGTCATTACTGAAAGTGAAATTCAGAGTGTAGCCTTTTATGAATTAGAAATACAGCATCTGCTCAGTGTTTCAGCAGCCCATTATTTCTCACTTTATAACTTGAAAGATGCAATATTTAGACTTGTAGCATATTAATCTGGAAAGGTGCTATTATATTTATTATTTGCTATGATCAATCATAAAATTGAAAGTAAATTGAAATGATAAAGAATTTTTTTCTGTAATCTACTGTATCAGATATATCACATGCACTTTTACATAATTGGATTGGGTTTGCCTGGCAAGGTTTTGGGGGGGGGGGGGAGGTGCTACAGGGGTGGCTTCTGTGAGAAGCTGCCAGAAGCTTCCTCCATGTTCCACAGAGCCAACACCAGCTGGCTCCTAGACGGACCCTCCACTGGCCAAGGCTGAGCCAGTCAGGAATGAAAGCAACACCTCTGTGGTAACATATTTAAGAAAGAAAAAAGTTATTGCACAGAGAAGAGCAGGGTGAGAACATGTGAGAGGAACAGCCCTGCAGACACCCACATCAGGGAAGGAGGGGCAGGAGCTGCTCCAGGTCTTGGAGCTGAGATTCCACTGCAGCCCCCAGTGCAGACCATGGTGAAGCAGCTGTGCCCCTGCAGGCCATGGAGGATCACAGGGATGCAGAGATCCACCTGCAGCCTGTGGAGGAGCCCACGCTGGAGCAGCTGGATGTCTGAGAGCAGGCTGTGAACATGGGGTAGATGTGCTGGAGCAGGCTCCAGGCAGGGGCCTGCAGACACATGGAGAGAGGAGCTCACGCTGGAGCAGGTTTCCTGGTAGGACTTGTCACCCTGTGGGGAACCTACGCTGGAGCAGGCTGTGCCTGCAGGACTGCATCCCAAGAACACTGACCCACCTTGGAGCAGTTCATGAAGAACTGTAGCCCATAGGAAGGACTCATGTTGGAGAAGTTCATGGAGAATTGTGTCCTGTGGGAGGGACCCCACACTGGAGCAGAGGAAGGACTCCTCTCCCTGAGCAGCAGCAGGAAGAATGTGTGATTAACTGACTGTAAACCCCATTCCTTGCCTCCTTGCACTGCTGGGCGGCAGGACATGGAGCTAGGAAGGAGGGAGAAGGGGTGCAGGAAAGGTGTTTTTAATGTTTCTTTTACTTCTCATTATTCTGCTTTGATTTTGCTTGGCAATAATTTTAATTACCCAAGTCAAGTCTGTTGTACCCATGGTGGTAACTGGTGAGTGATCCCTCCCTGTCCTTAACTCACGAGCCTTCCATTGTATTCTCTCTCCTCTGTCCAGTTGTGGAGGGAGCAGCTTTGGTGAGCACCTGGCCTTCAGTCAGGGTCAAACCACCCTGATATATAATATATAATTCTTAAATTTAACCTAAGATATTTTGTGCAGAGATTCTTTTTGCCAAAGTAAAATAAAAACTTAAACCATAATCATTATTCTGCATGGCCCAAGGAATTCCAGCAAACAATACCTGCTAATTTCAAACTAAATTGGTCAACTAGCTCATCAGGGGCACTTGAAACACCGAATAAGAGTTTCTAAGCAGAAATATATTAAAATATATCCTAATAACTACATTTTCCAAAAGGTTGTTAATCGTGGTTTATGTACAGATAAGTGGGATACAGTAACAGCCCCTTTTGCTCAAAGGTCATACAGTCATTACAATTTTGTATTTTATCAGCAAATATGAATTTAGCATGACACTTACAAATAGTTTCTACTAATACAATATGTAAGACAAAAGTAGTTGTTAACATTTTTAAACAGCTGCCTGTCTGGAAATCAAATCCAAAATGCAACAGAGACTCACTGCTAATTGTTATTTACATTATTCTCTTATGCCTCTGTATCAGCAATAGTGTGGCCAGCAGGACAAGGTATCCCCTGGAGGTATTTAAAAGATGTCTTGAAGTGGCCCTTGGGAGCATGGTTTAGCAGTGGACTTGGCAGCTCTGGGTTAACAGTCAGAATCAATCACGTGTTTTCTATCCTAAATAATACCATGATTCTGTGACTTTTAGGATTGTCTTTCCATATAAGTAGTAAGTGAACACTCACAGAGAAATAAAACCAGAGAGATCCTAATTTATACAAGATCTGCCAAGAAGGCAGCCATCAAGCCATGTTCCCTACTGTGCAACGCAAGAGGCCTTCTCTCCATCCTATTTTTCAGTAAAAACACCCAAAACACCTGAAGTTTTACATGAAAGGATACCCTTATCATAACTGGGTATTGACTGCTGGATCTCTGCCACACTGCATTGTTTTGTTTTGTACCAGAGATAGGGTTCCTGTGTATATTCTACTTCTAAATGTCCCAGGGAGTCACATTTGAGAGGATTCCCACTAATACTGGGAGCTTAAAAAAAATACTACTGCAACCGAACCAAAACGAGAAAGTCATGGCCTAAATTTAAAGAAATTTAACAGTATTCACAAATAAGATGCTTTATTTAGCAACGTATTGAAATCCAAGTAATCTTTTCCTTCCAGCTAGTCCAGACTTCCTTTTGCTACAAGTTCCAGTTTTACATAGTGAAGCATAATACAAAATACCTGAAGACAGGTTTGACTTCAAACACCACTTAAGAGTGTTGTGCTGTTTTGCAAAAGCACCTTACAGACCCATTAAAGAACATTCCAAAATGTGAATGGCTCAGCCAAAATTTAAACAGCTTCTTTCCTGCCAACTGGAAAGTCTGCTAGCCTAGGGAAATGCTGCTGGCCTATCAATTGTATTCTGTGAAGGGACACTAATTCTTCATTCAATGTGATGAAAGAGTTACCTGCATTAGGAATGAAATCACATAATGTAAACTAAAAGAATGACAAACTAAACACACAGAACTGAGCTAATCTTAAAATGATTATTGCTTAATGAATTCAAGATTTACAGCAACTAGTCTCCCATACACTACAGATTTTTATTAGAGAGACACTTAGAGATGCTTTTTCAGAGGAGTCTCTAACGGAACTCTACTCACAGATCTTGAGCAATTTAGGAAAGAAAAACTGAAATCTAGGAAGTGAAGAAAAAACACCTCTTTCATCTTTGATGCCAGCATAGATAACAAATGCTGACTTATAATTAGGAATTTACTTAGCAGCAGCTGCCTGACCATACACTTCATAGCTACCAACAAGGAAAAACAAAAAAAAGAAAGACGTGACCTCCTGTAAGGTCAGCAGTACCCTGACAGTTATCCAAGAAAACAGAATGGGAATTTTCTTCAGATCACAAAAAGGACAATTAAAGAAATATCAAACATTACAAGAAGTGGACTTCTGAGATTTTCTTTAACAGAGAGTTTCAAGACTGAACAAAATTTAAATGTGCACAGCAAGATACAGCCTCTATGCCACTGCAGATGAACCCTTCAGGCTAAACACTTATATTTTCTGATAACACCACTGTAAATTCTTAAATAAAAAATCAATAAAATAAAGAAGTGTTTCAGAAAAGCACAGAAACTGATACAAATTTCTGGGGAACTAACCCTACAGTATGCATGACTGAAGAAGGCCCAAAGACAAGCTATTAGCTCTTCCCAAGCTAGAAGACAAAACGAAATAGCAAACTGCACTGCAGAGATGCAAAAAACTCAGAATTCTAGTCCTTAACACAGTACCCCACCTTCACTTGTAGCAAGGGATAAACACTATCATTCAAGAAACCCTTCTTAAACTTCTTTATGAACATACACTGCTGCTACCAAAAAAATCCCAACTGCTACTATAATCAGATCAGGTGGAAATGGAGAAAAATCTATGAAACCTCTCTGAGACAAGGAAGGTTTAAGAAGATGACTACTCCTTTTCAGAGCAGTTGAAGCAGGGACTACAAACTTAAATAAAACATTTGCCAGAGGAGGAAACCAACAACAAAGGAAAGCTTCCAAAGCCTTACAAGAGGCAGGAAACCCCTGAGTACCACACTGAGGGAATACTGGGAATATTCGAGGCCAAAGCATTCATCTGCATAACAAATACAAAACATCTGAATAACAAGCACGCTTCACAAGCTTTGAACTAAGCAGTATCTCACTGAAGTTGTTTTAAGAGTAATTTGTACATGGTGGCTATATAGTAATCCAAGAAACATTGAAATGAAGTTTCAATAAGCAACAGTATGCAAACTGCTTTATTTGTACTTTTTATGAATATTTTGATAGGTTAGACTAAGTATTCATGTATTCAAATCACAAGCTAGACTCCAGAATATCAAGGGAAAAAAGCCAAAAATCTAAATTTAGATTATAAAGCTCAAGAGTTGTTTTCAGAGCTCAATGCACATCTTTGCACTTCAATAAAGCCAATAATACATTCACAAGCACTTTCTGCCAGGAAGCAAAACAGCACTGCTGCTTTGTTCATTCACATACTAATGCCTAGCATGGCTTAAGCTGACAGCTGCATTAAGTCTATTTATTTATTCATTTATTACTGGCTGTTCAATTCAGCAAACTGGAAGGTTTCCTACTTCTAGAAGGGCCTTTAGAGTTTGCTGTATTGGCAAACACAAATACTGCCCCATCAGAGACAGATGACAGACTTCTAATAACATGTCTGAGAAAATTCTCTAAACATTACTCAACTACATTTATACTTCAGGGAAGAAGGAATTATCTTCTCTACTTTTTGCTACTTAGAGGCTAAAGGAAAAGTGCTTACAAGATCATCTACATTTTCCCCAAAGGATTTTGCACAGATTTTTCTTCATTTGTAGTGTTTCAAAAAAATAAAAATGAATACCCAATTACCACTAACTTAAAGGACAAAACAGTATTTATTAAGTAAAATTTTACACTTCACCCTAATTATTGGGCAAAATAGTTATAAAAAGGTTATAGGTTATAGGTTATAACCTTAGAAAATACTGTGTTTAAAACAACAAATAAGAATCTTCAAAACATCAAAGACTAAAGAAAACATGTCCAAAAAAGACAAAGTGCAACCCATGCAATATTTTTCTTCTGCGTTTAATTTAACTCAAACTTAGCATAACCTCCTTTGGGTGATGTAGTAATGCAGACTGAGTCACTTTTCATGGTATGGAGGAGCAGAAAGCAATGACAGCAGCAAAGGCAGGCCTTGCAGTCTATCTGCTTAAAATTCACACCCTTTCACCTTGCATGTGTGTGGAAGAAGTAAGTGGAACAGAAAATCACTTCCACCTGGACCACTGCTTCTCTTTATCTGTTAAAGGCACATATATCACTCCCATCAGAGGCTTCATTTTGACACTGCCATCTTCTAGTTTGTCATACTGTTCGAGCATCTGGTTTCCCCCAGCAGGGCCAACTGGTAATATCAATCTTCCGCCAGGTTTTAACTGGTCTATAAGCTAGAACACAACACAGAAATTAGAATGTAACCAGCCACTTCGGAGAAGCTGGATCCAAAGTTTGTTACAGTAGATTAATAGCTTTGCCATTATGTATCTATCTACTTTTATGCAGTACATAACTACTTCCATTAGGAAAAATAAAAAGGGCACTGAAAATAAGAGTATCACATGGTACAACAATGAGTATTACAGTAAAATAATTTAATTAACTGGGTAGGTTGCACTTTTATTTTCTATAAATGTGGGGGAAACATGTAAATCACAAATTATTTTTACAAGAGATTCAATCATTTGAAACTGTTTAACTGCTCAGCAGTTATTGTGCATCAGTACAGGCCCATTGTCAAAAATCTGGGGGTAACTGATCTCCCCTTAAGCCCTCAGAATAAGATTTGAGATTGGTGACTTTTTATTATTTCTCTTCCTGGAAAAATTTTGTCTACAACACGCTCACTACCCAACAGCTCCTCTTTCATCCTGTGAATGGAACAGCCTTTTATGAAACTAGTCTAAAATATATGAACATGAGTAAGATAAGTGACACGTAAACATAGTATGTGAGAAATGCTTGCATTTTTTTCCCATAAATAAAGGAGGCTAATCACAGTAGTCTCAAGGAAAATTTCATACTTCCCAGATGTCATGGAAAAAAAAACCTAATCCCCAGTGCTAACAACAGTTATAATTAAGAACTGTTTTATTCACAAATAAGCTTTCAATTACTTTTTTAATTGTCATCTGTCAACGTTTTGCTGGGAACACCCTCCTGCACACCCCCACCAAAAAAAAACCAAAACAACAAAACAACTTAAACAACAAAACCCAAACAAATAAATCCCCCTCAAAATAAAAACCAACCCAAAAAACCAAAAACCACAACCTACTTTTAAAGAAAGGACGCACCCCCCCCCCAATTGTCTGGAAATGCCCAATCTGTCTATAACACCTCAAAGCCCAGTCTTTCACTATCTCTCACTAAGATTTAAAAACCTTAACTGGCATCTAGCATATAAAAATCATGCTATGTATTACCATGTGCCTGATGAAAGGAAGAGAGAAAAAAAAAATCTTATCTGTGAAAATGGACTATATGTATGCACACTCTAAAGCCCCTAGTTACTCTTCAGCTTCTCTAGTAAAAACTGCCCTGTATCCATTTGAAAGCCACAAACAAATGGCACTGTTTGTACTTCCAGCTGAGCATTTTACTTTCAACAGACTCAGTGCTTTGGAACTTGGGAAACACACTTAAATTTTGTAACTCATTGTTTGATAAAATTGAATTATCTTATTTAATAAAATGCTCCAGTTCATTGTTGTAATAGAGGGTTGCACACATGTCATTTTAAAATATGTTTATTTAGAGCAGAGTTATTAGAACATATAACTTTATCAAACCAACAGGAAGCCCAATTGTAACAGAGACAAAAACCCCATACCATACAGTAATACCACACTGCCCACTGATACTCCCAGCAGTGCAAGCTACCAAGTATTTTACATATAGATGTATGCAAAGCATTCTCTACAGCTAAGATATTACAGAAACACACACACAAAACATAAAGGCTTACTGCTTGGGGCACAACTGGGGCTGCAGCTCCAACATGAATTGCATCATAGGGAGCTTCTTCTGCATATCCCATTCGTCCATCTCCCACTGCAAGAAAACACAATTTTTTAAAACATTTTCAAAAGGACTGGTGAAAACAGCTGGTTTCCCATATCTATGTGTAAAAAATAAACACATTTGTAAAATAAATGCAACAAAACACCCTCATATGTGCATACACATGCTTATAAAATATACTAAATACTACTGAAGCATCTGAAATTAGAAAGCATGGAATTATAATGAAAGTTCTTGGAAACACATGGTCCACCTAGAAAAGATACTAAAGTATTTATGTTCTCTACCAATTCCAGTGCAGGTGAGTTCCCCCCTCATTTACCCTCTTAGAACATACACTTTGCTTTGCCTTGTCTTCACGCACACCATTCCTAAATATAATGCAAATCGTAAGTCCAAAGCATTAAATTTCAGAAGCACGTTATCAGAAGACTCCAAAGGTGAGGAAAAGACAAAGGAAGTGTTCCCATGGATGACAGCCTACAAATGCACTACCAGCTGGAACAAAAGCCCACACCTATATGCATACATTAATGCAGTACTGCAGTAACCTCTGCACACCCCATGTTCCAGCAGATGGGCCTCACTATTCTTCCTGCAGACAATCACTGGACTAACACAGAGAGCCAGGTCAGACTCATGGCTAAAGCTCCAGGTGGCTGCTTGGAAGATGCTACGAGTAATTAAGGTTTTCAGAGGTTTCCAGTGCTGCTTCAGCTTTGGTGGAGAACTCATGGAGAAGCACTCAATCACAGATGTCTCATACCATCCCAGTTATGCAGAAGGAAAGAGTAACAGTTTGGGATTTTTAAGCCACTGAAATGTGACAAACTAAACTGGACCTTGAGTTAAGTTTTGAAAGAAGATGATGTGAATACGGCATCCACAGTATTTACATGAAAGCAACAGGAAATCAGAGCAAGTTAGGCAGGCTCTCTCTGGAGTTATTTAGAACAAAGTAATAAATGAGGCTGAACCATCCATAATACCATACTCTGTGATTACAGAAGTTCCAATAATCAGTCAAGAAGAAAAAACATGGAGGTTAATGAGCATAGTCCTCTGATCAGCACAAGTAATTTGGGGTTTCCCATCTTTGGGATGAGCTTTGACTTCTGTGCAAACACCAATACCACAGGTTAATTAAAACTGAAAGAGTTAAAAGAAGTGCTATGCCCCAGTCAGAGACTGAAAATCTGTCAACTTTCTGCCTTCCAAAAACTCACAAGGCAGGAAAAATACATGGTCACCACAGCAGGTTTCATTCTGACCTCCATGATAAGGAGGGCCATCTGGATAGTAAAAACACCCTTAAGTATCCAAGACACTACAGGAAGACTTGGACAGCTCCTCAAAACAAATAAAACTGAGGTGTTTCTCATCTTCCTTATGAGGCTCTAAAAGGTGACCCTGGCAAGGACCTTCTGCACCCATGCTCTTTAAGAGAGCACATCTCCTCAGAAGCTGAGAAGCCACTTAGAGGTCAGTGACATAAATACTCGTATCATCAATTCTGACCAGCACAAGCTCCAACCAAGGGCCACAAGCAGAAGCTGCCAGGCAAGAAGTACCAGCGCTTCAAGAGAACCCATCCCTATCAATCACTACTTCCACTAAGCTCACTAGTAATGAACGTTCCAGTATTTCCAGGGTGTAATCCCTCTGACTGCCAAAGTGGGTTCTACTGGAACAACCACATCAATGCAGTCAAGTATATAATTTATATTTATATATCTTAGTAGCACTGTACAACTCTTCTAAAGAAGCAGCAATGATGTTTTACTGTATCAAGCTGCTGTTCCATCAGAGATGGCAATGGAGAAAGACTTCTTTAGCTTATTCATACAGATACTGCTAAAAATTAGATTAATTACACAAGGAGGCAGATCCTCATTCCCCAGGGTGCATAGCAGACATTATAAGTAGTGATCTCCAGTATTGCTGGCAAAAGAAGTGATTGCCAAGTTGAAGAAGCAGCTGTGAAAGAAACTGCTGTCACTTCTGAAGAAGAACACATGTATTCTGAGACATAAATGTCCCTAGTGCACTCTCCAGAGAAGTTTGAATGTGAATTCTGCACATCTTATCACTTTACTGACAGCAGTAAAACAGACCCAAAACCAACTAACCCCTTTGCTCTTAGAATCAATAGCTAACATCTTCAGAAACAGCACACACCCAAGCAAAGGTGAAAAAAAAATCATGCTCCTTCATATGCATCAGGAACAGCATGGCTCTTCCCTTTTAAAATCCACAAAAATTCTTATGGTTACAGAAGAAATATATCCACCCACAATGGCAACACACTTTTACATATCCAGAAGATTTAAAAAATATTTAAGTTGGCATTCATATATTCAATATCATTCAAATTATTATATTATTCAATGTCCAAGGGGAAAAAGCAGCCCAAATTTTAAGCTTGTGTTTACATCCTGAATAATGTCACCTATCCTACTCACATCTCCAGTTACATGCAGCCTGTTAGTGAAGTAATCATGGTGGTGGGTGGTAGGCAGTGATGAGGAAAAAAACGTCAGGATTTTTTGATATAAAAGAGTCCTGCAGCTTGCTTATAAATCTAGACCTGATCTGCTGATCACAGTACTTAAGCCTTCAGTGCCTCTATGCAGACCTGTTTCACACTGAGTTGTAGCATGAGCACAGAAAGGGAAATTACTTCCCTCAGTCATTTAGAATCCCTCATCCCTGCTGGCTATGGCTGCATCAGCAAATAGTGCAGTACAATAGAAGCAGATCTGTACAGCACAAGTTTTTGCTGAGAACCTGGCATCCATGCAACATATGCATTTCAGGATAATTGCTGCAGTCTAGATCTAAGTCTTATTGTCTTAACATCCACATATCAAACATATTTGGTTGCTTCTTGGAACACATAATCTTGTCTAGTTTCATCCAAAAGGAATCAAATTTTGCGCTTTCCAGCAGCACTCATGTGAGCTGAAGAGTGGTAAGTAGAAGCACTTGAGAGATTCACCTCAAAGGCTTCCTCCTGATACTAAGAGGAAACAAAATAAAAATCAAGCTATACAAAAAAAAATAGCCAAAATACCCACAAACTAACAAAGACATGTTAATCCAAGTATACCTATTCCAAACTTCTCAGTGCAGTTCTGAGACACCCCAAAATAATTTTGGTGTTGCTGTAATGCAGTTATGGTATATGTGAGATACGACAAAGCAGACTAGAATGTCTGAAGCACACTGTGAAAAGCCAGCAGCTGACACACCTGTTCTTATTTCATACAGCTCCCATCATCAATCAACTGGTTTTCACAGCTTTTTTGTCTGTGTGTTTGGGATGGGGGGTTTTAGGTGGCGTTTTCTGTTGCTGTTTTTTTGTTTTAAATAAACAGCTGCCTGGATTCTTGCTCTACAACAAAGAGCTCCCAGGAATCCAGCACTGCTGAAACATTCTTCTCCACCTAATTCACGGAAGTATTACTTGTCCATCTGTACATTTTTAAAATGTACCTCACAAGAAAATTATTCACAAGTCTCTTAGTCACCCTGCTACATAGTCAAAAATAATACAGATAATGATGTTTACTTGGAATTCTAGACTAGCAAGAGCACCAGAGTTTCTTTCAGGAACGACCAGAAGTATAAGTCAAAATTGCTTTTGTACAGCAACAGTGGAAATTATTCCCTCTACAGCCCTAGCAGTCTAACTTCTTTTCCAAGAAGTTCTGAGACATAAGTGTTCTCAGCAAGATACATTGCATTTTATACATGTGTACTTGTTGATAAACTTATTTAAAAAACATTTAGGAAAGTCCCTCATTTACAAGAAAAGACCAAGAATCAAAATGGTAATTAATCTAAGAGCCAAACATCACAGAGTAAGTTTTCCAAGCGTTCCTGTAAGAAGCCTCAAAAAACATCCGTATCTTCAACTTCTTTTTTAAACTTAATGAATAGAATGACACTTTCCTCCTGCCAGCCTTGCATCTTCTAAGAAAAACAAACAATAACCAAACAAAAAATCCCAACAAACAAAGATAAAAACCAAACAAAAAACCCCCCAAATATTTTTTTCATTTTAGTAAAAAAACATTATTTAAAATAATTCACTGTTCTTGTATCGTTTGGGCACTATCTCCTCTCAGTAACGCTAACTGAATTGAAGCACTTTGATGTCAATCACTTCCCTAACATACAACTACTGTTAATTTTAAAAACCAGTGAAATAAACTTCAGTGGTGCATACTTCCAATCTAGTACTTTTTCCACTTGAATCTTCGCATGCAGCTTTCTCAACTACTCTATCAGAAGTGTGAAGTCTTTGTTAAAACACCCAAATTTAGATGGCAGGGTATTTATTCAAGAACAGTTGTGAATCCAACCCCAATTTTAAATAGTAAATATAACATCACACACCTTCAGCATGTATTTTCCCCCAAAAAACACTTCCCTGTTAACCTTTCCTAGTAGGATGATTACACAGTTTTTGAGATCACATGAAGTCATATTCTGAAAACTGGGGGAAGATACTGTTTTTCAAAAGCCTAAAGACAATTTAGATTTTAAAGTTTTCATTTGGCTTCTCTTTCTTGGGTTTAACTTATTAAATTCAGACTTTTAATAACATCCAATTCAGTCATTTTCAACCAGCTGCTAGAAAGAATATCAGTTTAATTAGTAAGTTTATCAGTCTGATGCTCACCAATCAGTTTCACTCTTCCTGAAGACAGCAATGTGGGATCGTCTTTTTTGACATTATTTATTGAGTCATCTACTAGTTCTTTGATATGATCAATTCCTACAACTTGTCCTTTGGGACCAACCTGGAATAAAAATATACAGTTGAACAATTTCTGCTAGATTTATTTACAAAATGAGTACTTACACTTCCTGACCTCATTTCTCTAAAATATAAACAAAAACAGCAAAGTGGAAGCATATTTTCCCCATGTTATTAAAACTACTGTTAGAATTGACAAATCCTGACTGATAGAAGCACCTGACAGTTAAAGTGTGTCTGCACAGTTTTATAAATACTTGTTAGAGTGATTTTTTGAGATGCAATTCAGTTGTGTTATATTGTTAGTGGAGATTTCTTCTTGGAATTTTTAGAAGTTAAATTTGATCATGTTTGTTTTCATTACCTGCAATAAAAAGTAACAATGTCAAGGACAAAGACTAGAACTGATCTCCTTTCACACTGAACAAAACTTACTAAGGATTAAGGTTTTTCTAGAGAAGACCTTACTTCAAGGATGAAATAATTATTTTCATTCAAAATCATCTCAAGAGTCCTATTCTTTCAGAAGCAATCACTGCAATTACCAGTCAGGGACAAATTACCTTCCACTCACCCTTGCATTCAAGAATCTACTTTCAGGTTTACAGCTCTCCTGCACAGGAGGAGTGGAACTTCTGAGAGCTCTTAACTCAAAAAAAGTCACAAAATCTCTCTATTCTGAGAGGGGAAAAAGGTCTACTAACAAAAACTTCCTCATTACAGGTATTTCTTCCAGAATTTTGTCTTTAGTCCAGAAAAAAAACATTCAAAACCAATCCAAATCTTCAAATATCTGACCACTATTAACAAGATCCAGCTCAAAGAACACAATAGCTGAGTATGTACTAGCAGCAGCCCATGTTGCCTAACAACTGTCTTTCGACACATCTGAACACATTGTTTATGTTTCTGTATCTTGCATTTTAATATTGTTAAGACATGGAAAATTAGTAACTGGTTATCCTGAGGAATTTTTTTAATGTTTTATTATGAACAAGTCCTATGTTAAAAACATTAAAAGAGCAGTGTTAGCTTTTCTTGTTTGAGTGGAAGACCACCACCCCAGCCTTTGAAACACAGCAAGACACACAGCAAGTCTTCACTATGACAGCCATGGGTCGCTGTTCGGAGGAATGCCTGGTAGTCAGCTGTACTATAAGCTGGCAAAAGATCTAGTATATTCCAAACAGTAACGTCACAGAAATGAAAATTTAGCAAAATGGTCAGAGCATGAAATAGCCTGATAAGTTAAGAGAACCTCCTGCTGCATGTGACAGCCCATTATGCTATTTCTGAGTCCTCATCAATTGCCTCTGTCAGTTACCCTGGAACTGTGAAGCGCGTGCAATTGAGAAAACAGAAAGAGGCACAATTTTTGGGATCTCCATGTTAGGACTAAAAATATACCCCCCTCTTTACATAAATCCAGTACTAACAGGATGAAAACTAATTAATTTAATTTGCCAGCAACCTTCAAAAGTAAATAAACTTAATTTTGCAAGCTATGTAGATAAGTTTATCACAGAAGTTTAGCATGAAAATCCAAACAACAATCTTAAAGATACTTTACTAATCTAAGTAAAGATAAAGCTTTACCAGAGGTACCACAAATGAGATTATCATCGTAAGAGTAGTCATCTATATGCACTGAGGTGCTTCTGCCACAAATGTGAGCTACTAATTCTAGATCTCAAGTAGACTGAGAAGAAACTAAGCAATCAGCATAGTCACAAAAAGCACATCCCCAAGTGAATTTTGGTGGCAAAACACTCTACCATTAATTCCCATAATATACTTCTTTCAAGTTTTTGTTACTGTTAGCAGTGCTATCAAGCAGAATGAAAGCATTTATACAATTTTTCATGACACACGTCTGTAAGCCGTTCCAATGCAAACTACCAAGGAGGATTCATAAGAGGCACATGACATTCATATATAGCAATAAAAAGATAGAGAGATTAATTTCAGGAAATTTGGAAAAATATTTCCTTTTTCTGCTGATTCTGATTTTTCCACAGCTGTTTTAGTAGAAAAAAGTGCACCACCACAATTTAGCATGTCCTATTGAAAATGGCTATTCCTTTGTGCATTCATAACTTCAGTGAGAAATACATATGCCTAGACAAAAGTTCTAATGCTTGTAGGATTGACGTTCCCATGCCAGCATTTGATTACTGACTTCAGAGACCAAAAACAGGCAGCAAGTTGAATTAAGTGCCATTTATGATTTCCTCTAAACTGCAGTTTGGTTAACTTAATTTAACTACTTTTTTTTTTTTTTTTTTAATTTTGCAGCTAACACTTAGAAACATAAATACTTTTGCAAGTGCATTGCCCAGTCCTAAACATTCTCAGCTAATTCTTAACACAGGGAAACAAGAAGTGATTGCAGACTCAGATTGGTGCTTGAAAACAGAAAACTAAGTAGCAAAGAAACCTACATGAGAAATTATCATATGTATCAACACATTTCAAATTAACTTTGCAGAAAGACAAAACAAAAAATCTAGTTGGCAGTTAAATGAAGGTCCCTACTAATCATAAAGCAATTATAAACCCCTGGAACAGAGAAGGAAAAACTGATTATGTTCCTCTTCATGAATCAGTCTAACAATACAATAGCTACAGCCACTAAAACCCAAATTTTTTCATCTTTTTTATTTTTTCATCTTTTTTTTTCCCCGATGTAAGATAGGGAAGAACAAAGAAAATTCCTTAGGTACAGGCTGAATAACACAACTGAGATTAAGTTACTTGGCAAAGATGTAAAATTCAAATTAATATCTAACTTATAAAAGGTTAAATGGACACTTAATAGTGATGCTTGTGCAATATAACAAGAAAAGAAAGCAATTAAATTCATAGACAATTTATATATATATATATACACAAGATATTCTCCTGTGGAAATAGGATTCTTTCACGCCTCACTAAGCTCTCAGTGTAACGGGAATCCATGACAATTTATCACAATGAGAACATTCACAGCCACGCAAGATAACAAAAATTGAACTGTTCAAGACAAACATCATCTCCTTCAAGATATAAAGCAACGACTAAAATTCAATCATTAAAAAGCCCCAAAACAATCCAAAAACCCTGAACTTCCTCGCTTAGGTGGTTTCTTCACCATTACACAATTTATTGGACCATTTAACTCGAACGTCTACTATCAGCTACCATAAGAAATGGGTACCAACCACACCCAAGAGAGTAAATTATTTTCTGTAATTATACAGAAAATACTTCAGTCCACTAAGGATGCTTTTTTTTGCCCTGTAATTCAGAGTTACACTCAAGTTCAAGCAGTTCTGATGATCAAGGGATTAAACTAACTCACCATTCGCGAAAAGCATGCTGTAAGAATTCCACTTCCAGATCCTACATCAAGTGCCTTGGCTCCTTCATGTAACTGATCAGAGAGAAGTTCAAGTGCATATGCATGCTAAGAGAAGACAGAGAAAATTTAAAATTATTTTAAATGTGTTTTACTCAATATGTAATTTCTTCAGAGATTTTTGGAAATGCCATGAGCATTTGTGTAAGAAATTTCAGAATCATTTCTATTACAAAAAATGGGACGGAAGGAGTTAATTACGTTATATAATCATTGTTATTTCATTAGCTTCAACAAATTTCATGAGTGTATTTTATTTTGTTAGCATCCATACACAAAGCCTCATCTGACCATTCAAGCTTCTAGCACAGACTCTATTTATATATTCGGAAAGACACTATAAATCAGTTTATTTCTCCTCAGGTCTGGTGACTCTTACTATTCTGGCAGCATATGGCCAATAAAGAATTTAGTTTATCAATCATTATGCTATATGCACTGGAGTAAGCTGGTACAAAAGCTAGCTAGGAGGAAGGCAGCTCTAGACCATCAAAGAAAATGGCTATTAAAACTACCTCCTGTATTACCTGCACACTTGCTGAATCAAAGAATAGGAAAAAGAAGTTGTCTCTTACAAAGGCAGGTAGCCAAGCTCACATATGAAATGCAGTAGTCTATAGACACACTTGATGACTTTTGCTTTCCTATGTGGTGGACCAGTACAAAAACTAAGCTTAGGCTGCACACTAAAAAAAAAATTTGTTCTTTCACGTTTCAGAGATAGCCATTACCACACTCTTTCAGCTTAATCCATCCCACCCAGAAAATAGAAATAATTAGAATATTCTCTGTTTGAACATTCTTTGTTAATATTTGCTTAGAGGATATATTACCTTTTTGCTCTAACACTTCATATACTACTAGCGCTAAGCATTGGAGAAATAATGACTTAAGGGACTTAAAATTTTGAGGCATAATTAATACCTATTTTTCCCCTTAGCAACAGTAGGTTTTTTTGGTCTTTTCTTGAATAATATTGTTAACACCTCTATATAAGATCACTGATTTTTTTTATATTGATAACTAGTCAAGAGAAGCAGACTTTTACTATGTTTTGACACCTTCCAAATATCACAAAGACAAAATACATGGTTTCTATTCACCTTTTATCTCAAATAAAGAAACATTGAAAAATTATATCTGGGTTAGATGTATGCACTGAAATCCCAACTGGAACATTCACCCTGGTCTCAAACCACTTGGCAAAAAACCCTGCAACTCAGTACAATGTATCTTTTTTCCTGTCCAAAGATTAAAAGGCATTACAGTAGTACCATACCATAGGAATCACTATCATTCACTCCTGAATTCTTATGATTTTATAAATGACAAAGTAATTTATAATGGAAGGATCTCTGGAAATCTTCTGGTCCAGTCCCACTTCAATACATGAGCATTTTAAATTAGGCTGCTTAGAATCCTGTTCAGTCAGCTTCTTCGTATATCAAAGAACAGAATTTCCACAAGCCTGTTTCAGTGCTTAACTGCCCTCAAAGTTGTTTTTTCTTAACTCTAGAAACTAATCAGAATTTCCTATGTTGCATTTTTTTTGCCCACTACCCCTCATCCTATTACTGTACATGTGCAAGAAAAATCTTGATCAATTTTTCTACTTCCTCACAGCAGGCAGTTCACAAAAGTGTCATTGCAATCAACTGCTCATTAAATTTACTAGAGTAAATACTTTATTTCAAAAGCACCTAGATATTTATAAAATCACCATACTAATCACCTAGGTTTAAAGCTTACCATGTGTGGAGCGCTGATTGTTGCTTGAAAACCTGTAAAACAAGAGGATCGAAGATGTTCATTGTTGTTCAGACAGCCACCTTACAATCTTTATCACCTTGACTGTAAGGTGCAACACCTTCACTGTCACCCTCATTCAGGGTACAACATCCACACCCCAGCAGTTACACAGGTACTCCACATCAGAAGTGAGTTACGGCACATGAGCTGAAAGCTACTCTGTTTCAACTCTGGACAGGAAAAAAAGGGTTTTATCCTTGATCTCAGTTGCTATCTCCATTGTGTCACTATACATTGAATGAATACCACATATTGAGCAAGTAGGTTTAATTCAGAAGAGTAATGTCTCCCAGAATAATGTAATTCATTTTTCACTCAGCCCCTATGTTAAAACCTGAATTTGTTATTTTGAGTTTCATGTAGTGGTGACCATAGAATATCTGGAGAACAGCCTCGTGTGTATTTTGCAAACAGCAAATGAGAACAAACACCTACAAGAATGGGAGGAACACTCACCGATATTTGTTTTTGTGAAGATACATAAGCCTTTGAGTATGTATCTTAAAATATTTTTTAATTTTCCTATGTAACTAACAAAATCCTAATAAAATTTACTCACCACGTACTATTAAAGGCAGGGAGAAGATCAAGAAAAAAGGAATTAGTACATTTACACAGCTCATTCTCTTGTCTTGGAAAGATCAAACTGGGGCCTGGATGGGAAACAACTGTCCTATCAGTATATCTTCCCATTCAAACCCTATTTTAAAAGATTTCACATAATGGTTTAAGAAACTTTGCATTGGTCCCAACTGAATAATTTCTGTAAAGAGGGAATGTTTCTACCACAAACTGGATGCAAATTATTTTTAAGTATTTACATCAGCTGCACCATCACAAGTTGCTGTGGTTTGAAAAATAAACACATATCTACACATATTAATATTGGCTGAAAAACACCTCTCATGCCTGATGTATCCAAATACGCCGACTGCATTCTGCAAGAAATTGAAGCTTAGTTAAAAGGTATGCAATAAATTGATTAAGAACTAAAACAACCTTCCAAATTAAAAAGATTATTTTCACATTCTTAACACATAAATGACAAAAGCAGTCACAGTTACACAAATGAAAACAATCTCAATCAGTTTTGCAAGATGCTCTTACCTATAGACTGTGGAGAGTCCATGTAAGGGTTGTATTTTGCATAATGGCAACGGTCTGTAGCCAGCATTACTTCAAATACCTTGTCTGTTTTGATTATTCCATTTTCTATAAACAAACAAATATATAAAAATGAAGGCATTGTTTCTCTTCTGCAGTGCAGAAGTCTCTGAAATGTGTTAACATATTCATAAAATTGTGCCTCACACAGATCTCTAACACTCTTACCCTCATCATAATGCCCATGGCAGGGGTTGGACTATGTCATCCTTAAAGATCCCTTCCAGCCCAAACGCTTCTGTGATACTGAAATTAAATCTGGGGCCCAGAGATCAAATGATGCTTAAACCAGTGAATGTTGAACAAGACTTTCCCAGCAGCTATAAATGCTTTTCTGAAACCCTTTTGCAAAGATCTACCCACTAGGAAAACTCAACTTCATGCACACCTTTGATAAATCCTGAAAATATAGTCAGTAAGAAATTAGTATTACTATACACACCAAACAAGATATACTTCATATTTCTATGAAGCTATACAAGTAATTATTGAAAAATATACAAAAGCAAGCTAGAAATGTGGAGTTGAAGCATCATTGTTCAGTACTTTAGTTTCCTGATCTGCTTGTCTTGTGTTAGCAAAGAAAAAATCCTTTTGTAAAGAAACTCCCACTGAATCGGAATTCTGATGCTGGAGCAGACTGAGGCCAAAAAGTTTTTATATCAAAATACTCTGAATATTTTTTTCACTTTTCAAAATAAAATATAAATGCACATGCATATAAAATGTCAGAAGCAGCCATTTTTCCTTGCTGTTTTACTGAAGTTTTTTTCAACATTGACAATTCTATTTTTTTGAAGTTCTGAAGAGCCCATTAATGAATAACATAAAACTTTGGAAAACAAATGAAAGAAATTAACTAATTACTTGCATTAAAAGATGATATAAACTACAAATAACTGACATTTCAATGATGGATTGCTTCATTAACTACTTTCTTTAAATAAGGATTTATTTGCAAAATTATACTTTAAAAGAAAAAAAAGATTATTTGAGCACCATTAATATCTAACCCAAAACATGAAAATCAGATTATGGAACTTGTGTAAGATTGTCCTGAAGTAGCACCAGTGGGTTTTTTTGAAGTACCACCAACAAAACACACCTGTGCCCAGGACTGGGCTAACTTTTGCAGACTTTCCTGACTGTTTACCGGGTGCTCCCAACTACACCTATTAATCATGGGATTTTCCTGTCTTTTTTCCTTATCTGCTATCTGTGTCCAGAATTAATTATCCTATATAACATAGACTTGAATTCAGAAAGGAAAATAACTCCTCAGATCATATTCCTTTTTGGTCTGAAAACCAAGTGTCACATAGAATTGCAAAAGGAATCTACTACTACTAAGGAAAATTTTAAGGAAAAAAATTCCTTTTTAAAAAATATTATTTTTTAGAAATATTTTTGTATCTGGTAAGTCCCAGAAAAAGCATACACTCCACTCACAGTCCCCACATATTAGACATATCCTGTTCTTTGACTTCTCTTCAAACTGAATACTACAGCAGTTGCAGTTAGAGGAAATAATTTCAATCCAAGGTTTTAAGTCTGAGCCAGCAGGCATTTGCAGCAGTTCATAAGTTTAATTACTGAGCAAAATTGTACCCAAAAGAAAACAAACAAATCAATCCATTAATACATTGGTACTCACAACAGAGGATAGTAAAGAGAAAAAAAAATGTTTTCCCTGACCACTAGAAATTAGATGGATTAGTTGTATAGCAGTTCTGTGAACAAAGCATAGAAACCAAAAAAATCAAACTTTTACTCTTAAGAGTCTCATTAGCAATCACTAAGAAGTCAGTATCTCCAAACCAAATGTACTTTTAAAAAAAGGAGAATAAGCAAGGCTGATTGTAACAAAAGTGAGGAGATAAAGGCTCTAGGGGGCTGAAGGGATGTCAGAAAGCAGTAGCCGAGAACACTCACAAAAGGTCTTAAATAGTGAGTCATTTCTTTACATGCAGATAGGTGCATATATTCTACAACTGTAAGTAGCCACCTGCTCTTTCCTTTTGTGCTTTGTTGAATAAACACGCAGAGAACAAAAAGAACAAGCTTCCACCTTGGAAGTGCAACTGCAGGGCCCTATGATAAGGCCAAGATGCTTTTCACAGAACTTAGCTCCAGTCAAAGTACATACAACTATCAAATAAGATGCTTACACTGACAGGCAAATTACAAAAAAAAACCCTAAAAACAGAAACTACTAATATTCTACAGATTTTGAGCATTCAGGATGCTCTCATTCAGCAAACAATCATGAGATTTGCTGACTGTTATACTGTCTTTGATTGTTGTAATCTTTCTCATCAGTAAATAAGAATTGCAGGAAGTTACCCATACTCAGAGTTCCCAGCAGAACCTGTGGGAGAAGCTGAATCTGCTGTCAGCCATTTATTTCAATTATTGAATAACGCTCCATCCTCATAAAAAAAACAACATCCTCTCAGCTATCCCCCCATAGATTAAGTCTGCTTTTCAGATTTGCTTATTATATGATGGAAACAACATCAAATTTTAGGTGGGGATTAAGAAAAACAATCAAGCCCTAAACAGTAAGGTCAATATTGACTTAGTTGTAATTTTTATTGTGTTGATAACAATAAGATTTTTTTTCTTAGTCTCATAGCTGAATATAGAGAAACCTAGCAACTGTAAGGCACCGAACTTCAAAAAAGTCCTTTCTTTCCTGCAATAGTCAGTCCCAAGACAACCAGCTGCCAGGATCTTAACTCTGTCTGAAACGTGTCTCTATCAAATTCTCAATTAAGTCCAGAAAACAAGTATATCCCCTAAAGAAGCCAGTAACAGAAACTTACATTGCAAAGAAGACATTCTAATTTCATGCCATCTCTACCAAAAAACCAAAACAATCAGAAATAAATTAACTATTAATAAAATGCTAACTAAAACCATTTTCTAAATCTTAAAACAAAGCTGTATACTGCAAGAAAATAATTCATAATTAAATGTATAGTAGAATATCCTTTCTAATTATAACGTGCAGAGAAATCTCTCCTTGAGGAGACTGTTGGGTTTCAAGACTGATAATCAGTTTGTACTGCAAACAAATCAGATATTAAAGTGTTTACAAGCAAAGGATAATACACAAACACACAGTTTGAAATAAAAAGTAAACTCAAATAAAACAGAATTATATCAGCACAACATTGAAGCTTCAAAGGGCTGAAGCCGAAAAGTAAGTACTTAACAGTGGAGCACTGCCTGCCAAGTTCAAGAGTTACTCTGTGCAGAGGCTGTGGCAATGACAACTTGACATAATTGGAGCATGTTTTGAAAACTCTCTCTGGTCTGCCTCTTTTCTACAAATAACACCATGAAAACAGGAAAAGAGCTCAGAGCAGTCCTTGGACTTGAAGGTGGGAATATACCACTGTTGAATGTAACCTGGGAAACTGGGCAGTTGGCTGTCAGAGAGCAAGGAAAAAAGAGTCTGAAATGGCACCATGGACTTGCAACAAGTAAACAATCTATCTTTTTATTTTGTCTTTTATTTAGCAACAAATGCACTACTGAAGTGCTTATGTTCCAAAGAATTGCCTACCTCACTTACTGTATCCTGACTGTTGATCGAACACGTTTCTAACCAAACCATAAAATACTAGCAGTCAGCATTTACACCAACACTGGCTTCCAGATCAGAAAAGAGGATGTGTCACTGCCACATGATCCAGCACACAAGCTTACTATACAAACCATAACACCTACGCAAACTCCTCCTGTGGCTGACTTTATGTGTTAAAAAAATGCTCTTGCAGATCCCAAAACCATTTACTGGGTAACTACTTCAGCATCCACATAGTTCAGCTTCTTAGATTACTTTCTCCATAACCACTGCAGAATACTTCATTTAGGAAGACAAATTTTCAGTGAAACAGTGATATTTTTAAATCATATGGAGGTCTTAAGGCATGATGCAAAGCACATATAGCTTTATGTTACAAAAGATTCAATCATGTACATTAAAATTACTGATATGAAAAATCATAGAATGGTTTGGGTTAGAAGAAACCTTAAAGGTCAGCTAGTTCCTTCTTATGTTGGGGGCCCCAGAGCTGGATGCAGCACTCCAGGTGGGGTCTCACCAGAGCAGAGGGGCAGAATTGCCTCCCTTGCCCTGCTGTCCACATCGCTTTTGATGCAGGACAGTTTGCTCTCCACAAACTTGGAGAGGGTGCACTCAATCCCACTGTCAATGTCAATGTCAAAGATGTTAAACAACACCAGTCTGAGTGCCAACCCCTGAGAAACACCACTCGCCACAGTCTACACTTGAACATAGAGCTTTTGACCACAACTCTTTTGAGTGCTGCCACCCAGCCTTATCTATCAAATGGTCCATCTGTCTAATCCATGCCTCTCACTTTTAAGAACACTGATATAGTGCAGGACAGTGTCAAATGACAGTCTCCACCTGACCCATGAAAACCAGCTAGAAGCTTTCCAGAGAAGAATGGGCTGGAACAGAACCACATCCTGGTTTGCAAGCCATGTGAAGATTGTTGGTTTTAAGCACTTGATCAATGGACATTTTTAAAGTCAGGGTCTTTTTGTTTGAGCAGAGGAAGAAAAAAGATGGTAAAGAATGTGGTTCAGTTAATAGAATTTTATTTAGTAATGAGCACAGGAAGACTTCACTGTAAAGCATGAACACAAAGAAAGCACTTAGAACAAGAAGTGATGCATCAGCACCCCAAGATCCAATAACGGATACTGACCCAAAACATACAAAGCTCTTTGTGCTAAAGAAATTGAAAGTAGGTGTTTGTAAACAAGTGCTTCTTATACCGCTCATACATGCAAACTTCCTGTGCTTTGCTGATAATTTAAGAGCTATCTGCCTCAAACATTCAGCTGCCCATCTACTGTCACTGTGATGTGGATTCACAATACCCAAACAGGATGTTGAATACAGCTCACTGGAAGGAATCACTATCGTTCAGAGATACAATGACAAAAAGACTGAGGAAAGCAAGACTCCATCAAAGCTAATGTTACAGTCCAGAAATTAAACACAGATATCAAGTCCCATGAAAATTCCAAAGTGACAGAAACTAAAAATAATGGGATTAATAATAGTAATAATAATTATTCAATTACCATTTAAATGCTACTCAAAACCTGCAGAGGTAAACAACGTGGGAATCATAAGCTAGGATCAACACAACAAACTAGTATAAAGCCTCAAGCTTCAGTTAAATACAAACTTACCTCTCAACATTTCACTTTTACATTAAGGTAGTATTCCTTCCCTATTTAATAAGAATCACCTTCAAAAACAACCCATCCACTTTGGTGTAACGGGTAACAGTTTTCTATTCATTTTCATGGATCTGAAAGTCTTCAGTTAACCACAGCTGTATTGCCCTCTCCTACTGTAGGCCAGTGTTGCCAAGTTGGTATTAACCATTTTCTTCTCCAGGGGAGAAGAAAGGCTTCCTAAACATAGCCTTCCAGCACACAGATTTATACAGAAGTTCTCTGTAATGTACTCACATTTATCATAATGGTTATGTTGATTTTGCCTAAATCTGTATCAGCAGCTGAATGAAGAAACTTTGAGAAGTACATGAAAGAAGAAAGTAACTTTAAGGTTGGTTTCAGCATGCAAAAACAGAGAACCTCATCTTCCAATGAACTTTACCACCCACATGCAGATGAGGGAGACTTTAACCTCTGAGCACTCCCCAATCCCTCAACATTTGAGAAGGCTGAACTTCACTTACACATCACATGGAAAGTCAAAACTAAAGAGTTCAATACAAACTGGCAACAACCATCAATAATAATGAAAAATGTTGCAAAGGTTAAGATAAACTCAGCTGGATCAGACAGACAGGGAACTCTCTTCACAGTAAGGCTTGAGGCAAAACTACTTACAGCTTCAGTAGATCTGTAAAGAAGGCAGATGGTGCACATCTCACATCTTACTGAGCAGATTCCATGCAACCACTCTGCAGTTTTCAGTAAAGCCAATGCTCTTAAGACCAGCAGCTAGACTACATGAAGAGTTTGTTACTATGAAGGTGGTTTCATTAAGACAGGCACTAGTACTACACAAAAGCTGAGGAAGATCAGAAGATCAGCAAAACAGAACCTTGACTCTTGGGACAAAATGACAAAGAACTGTCCTACTATCAGAAATTAGGAAGAATTTCTGAAGCTGTCTTTCAACAGTGCAAGCATTTAAAACTATTTTGTCCTCAAGTCCACTATTGAAGTATTCAGGTTCTGAAGTCTCAAAATGTAACTCACAAGTCAGCCAGCCCAGAAGAAGCCCACAGTTTACTCATCTCAAGCTTTAGAAGAATTCACTCAGTTTTTGCCAAATGTTGGTAATTTAAATTAACATTAAAACATTAATAAAATTAACTTAATAAAAAATTTAATAAAATTATTTACCTTAACTGTTATGTAGCACTAAAGAACATGACTTTGAGGCTTTGAGGGATAACATTCACATGAACAATCACTCAAAAGAACACGAATATTATACATTTCTTTCTAGGCTTTCCAGTAGCTCTTGGTGATCTCCTGATATTACATCAGGATGAAAGAAACGGTAGCATTAAAACAAAAGCTTAGAGTTGTACTGAAGCTAAACCATAGGAGATTCCCTCTTTTTAAAATGCCTACATGCAGCAGTAATGACCTGTTTTGGACACATTTGCAGTATCATTTCCATTTTGCTATGGATTACTAGGCAGCTTCAGACCACCAGGAAAAAAATCACATCATGCCATTATATTCACATACACTGTATCTTCAATCACTGAAACTATATCTTCAATCAAGCAAAAGAACTAAACATTTTTAATTAAAATTATTTTTTAGGAGTTATAAAGATTTGTGATGTAAATAATCATCAAAAAATGCTCTCTTTTTTCTTGAATGATCGAGGACTTGGATTTTGATGCACTGAATTTTGGAAGTTTCTGGGAAAGTATGGGTATGTTTTTAACATTACATTGACACCCTGTCTAACATTAAGGGTAAAAAAATGCCAACAACAAAGAACCAGTTAATAACACAATCTTAATTTACACATCAATAAAAAGTGATAAATGTTCTTAAATTTAGGTTGGGTTTTTGTTTTTATTTTTCTTTCTGTTATCATTTCCTATTACCTGGGATATTTAGTTGTCTTGATTTACTTGAAGGCCTGCCACTTAAAAGATCAAGGGTATAGAAATTCCTTCAAAACATTTCACTGATATGGGCAAATCATTAACAAATACTTAAATCTTACTTAAAAATAAAAAAGTTTCACAGCAACTCCTTTAGGCAATTATTCAAATTACTTGCTAACAAAATTTTTTTAAAATCTCAATGCTCCAAAAAATAGCATCAGAGATTTCAAGCCTGCCACCTGAGACATGAACTAAATTTAAGAAATTTTATATATTCTTAAATTAACATATCAGTGGATGTGTTAATTTTTAATTGAAAAAAATAGTTCATTTTCTAACTGTTTCACTACCTGGTCATAAGTTACAATGCTTAGTCACTGAAGCCTCAATACATTGATGATGAAGGTAAGGGTGGTCACTGAATGCACACAACAGGCAGTGCTTGTACGGTGAAGTCATTAAATTTGGTCTAATTTTGCATTACCATTTTCCTTCTTCATGCTAATCCAAGTTACATTACTCTTCCTTCAGCAAAATTAGACAGATGTAGAAGAGATTTGGATAAACCAAGGGAAAAGATATGACAGGAGAAAATAAACAAAACAAAACCAATGTTTACTACTTGCTGAACCTAGTTTAGGCTTACTATGTCCAATGCTTTCCCATTCATGGCAGTCCCCAAAGAGATTTGTCCTTGGCAACCAGAAACCTGCACCAAAGGTGCAGATTCATTGCAGATAAGCCTTCATCATGACAAAGCATGCCAAGATGTCATTTTTAATTATTTAACACCTAAATAATTAAAACACTTGGATAAATACCTTTAGCATGTTTAAAAATAGAATTCTCAGACACAGATAATATTTGAATAGATACTGATTTGAAGCATCATTCACACTGAAAAATTAACAATCTGATCCTATGTGAGGCGCAAAATTCTATGGAATCTTCTAAATTAGAGTTGCAATGTAAGTTTAGTAGGTGAGGAAGGTAAACAAATGTAGCAAGAAACAAATGCACAGATGGTTAACAACTTCAGCCACAGCCAAGTTAACTCACCTTCACTTTCACTGAGAAATGTGGATTCAAGAGCAGGTATATGTGATGAAAACACCACTGACATAAGATGATCAGAGAAATAAGCAAAGTAAGCTCATACGGCAGCATGACATTGACTGGAGGAAAAACGCGCAATAAGGAAACCTAATGAACTTTGCTTGTGAATTGGACAGGGAACCAATTTTTCTGTCCTTCAGGTGGGAAAGGAAAGCTGATTTCTAAGATGTTGGCATGTAAAGTAACAGGACTTGGCAAAAGACCACGTATGAAAGACAGAAAATTAAATTATCTCATAGTGACCTATCCGCAGATAGCTGAAGATACAGAGAGGGAGAAAAAGTTACAGATTTAGAATCAGAAGACTTTCAACCAAGCAAGACAACAGTAAATAACTCACCAATTCTTTTCCTCCTTCCTCAGCACCTCTATATGACAGATTCATAATAAAAATAAATTCCTGTCAGAGTTATTTATTTAAACACAGGCAATTATTTCTGTGTTTAGCATTATTTCTGACCCTACTGTAACCTGTATTTAGAGAGCTTCCTAGAAATGTTGTCTGCTAAAAGATCTTACGTTAAATATATTTTAGGGAGAAGTTCACTCAAGTTTGAAGGCACATGTTCAACTATTTTCAGTTAGGAAGAAGCAAAGATTTAAATAATTACTCTGTGAAGGTGAAAAATATTTGTTTTAAGGCTTTAATGAAGAAAGAATAATTCAGATTAAAAAAGGCATTTAAAAAAAATGAGAAGTACTTTCAAGAATCACTGAAACAAAGCAGCTGAACACCTCATAGCAGCAGCACACTCAAGGACACAATTTTTGTTGCGAAGAGGATGTAAAAGAACATTTATTTTGAACAAGTTTATTTTGCATGTGTCAAACTGGGCATTTATGATGCCTCAAATTAACAGCACAAAAACATGTTTACAATGCAACAAGAAGTTAAAAATCAAAACAACAAAACAATGTACTGCAACATTCTTCAGTCCCTTGTCCCTAAGCATGCACTGAAAAATATGCAGAGTTCCAGGGGCCTTTTTATTAGTTTGTCCCTTTTAAGACAGGACAGCAAAGATAAAGCCTATAAATAATAATTGCCTAAATCTGCATTGCAAATCCCAAAATCACTTGTCACTGCCCTAACACAATGATTGTTACCATTACAGAAAAGTTAATTCTACAGTTAAGGCAACAGTGAAGTGAGCAGTAAAGCAAATGTCAAGAAATGGAGAACTTTACTGCCACAAAACAGAAGCTGTCAATAACAGCTTATAATGAAGAATAATCTTTATAGCGGTTTTAAAGGAAAAGAACACGAGGCCTATAGGAATCTTCCAATGATGTCTTTATTTGGAAGCAAAACCACTTTAATAAGTTCCTGTTCTCCCCATCCCTCATTTATTCACAACCAAGTTCACTGCTTCTCTAACCGCAGCAGTACAACAGCTTAGGGACATTGAGGAGTTTAAATCTTGATGTTTCACAAGTCACGAGAAAGTGACCCAGTCTTACAGCACTGCCTCCCTCACAAGCAATTCTACAAGAACAGTCAAGAGAAGAATTGTGGCATAAGGGCAGGGGCAAGAACCTCTCGACCAGGATTTGCTGCAGAAGAAAACATACTGTGTCACTACATCCTGCATTATTTTCTTTAAGTTATGCAAAATATACACTACATTACACACATATTTACTAAGTTACACACAAGACAAACACTGGACAAAATCAAATTAACCTCATATGATTTGCATTCTTTCAGCATAAAATGCAGTAAATGCTATGTAGCTGTTTTTAGAGAGGGGAAAATACATTGAGGGATCTAGTACTCCAAAAGAATTCTCTGGAACATTTTAGTCTTTCTGTAACCAATAATTTTTAAGTTTGTTGAAATATATCTGGGAGAATAGTATCACATTAAACAGTATTTTCTTCTAAATCTGTTCCCAACTTCAGCAACATGGTATCATCTTACCTGAGGAACTCTAACTTGACAGTTAGGGTCTTAATTCTGCAGCTGCTCTGCACTGATAAAGCCCTACATCATGACCAGAGTCACACTGAAGTTAACAACACAGTCTTGCTGCAACATCAAAGGCCTCTGTGCTTCCATAATATTTTATTACCAATCCACTATTCCCTGTCTAACACCCCTCAAAACATTTTGGCATGCACATACAAAACAGAGAGGGGGAAATTACAGACTGTAATTTTCCAGAGAATTACCATCAGTGCACACTTTGAGATTACAATATTGAGCGCTTCTATTCTACTTTCCTCTTCCTATACAACTATTGATTTATACTAACTACAATGGTTTTTAGCTTTGTCATCATTATTTGCAACGCCCTAAACAGTTTCCATGTGTTGAAAACTGTCATTGTCTTCTGCAACAAAGAAACTGGCTTTGTCTTCAGGTTCTGAGTGCCATAGACTATTCTGGCAATAACTGCTTTTTGGATGTATTTTGGAGCTTAACGTTGATTTTTACATCATAAAGTTTTTCTCTGCTGTGTAAGAGAATGGTATTTCACTAAAACAGTATTTCTAGCCCTTTCAGTTGCAGCACAAAAAAAAAAAAAAAAAAAAAAAATTTTTTCACCCCCTTTAAGTTGAAAAAAAAAAAAAAAAAAAAAAAAAAAAAAGCATTGCAACACTTGTAACTAGAGAGGTTATTATCAATTTATTAAACAGAATTTTTACAATGAAACTCTACAATAATTAGTAGTTTTTACAGGGAAGTTGACAGTCACTTAAGCATGTATTATTCTGCTGGATGTGATAGTTCTCAAAAAAAAAATACTGGGAAAGACCACAGGATCAGATAACCTAACATAAGCAGAGAACAGGAGAAAGGAGAAAACAACAAGGGTGATTCTCCTATGACACCAGAATAACGAGGCCACACAGCTGAACTTGTCTGTGGTCTTGTAGTATAAATAAAATAGGAGACAACTGCCATAATACAGGCTCCAGATCTACATCCTTTTATGTCTAGGACACGGACTTGAGGAAGGGAAAAGGACAAGAGCAGAGATGAGAGACATTGCAAAGTATATTTAAGAGAGGTTCATTCTGTTCTAATATGAAAAATGGAAGCTCCTAATACAGAAGGTGTTGTCTCTCCGTCCTCTCAGGACCTGCAGACTTCAGGATGTACTAAAGTACATCGGCGAAGAAGCGCCCGCCCAACACCTTCCACGTTCAGCACGGGGACAGCACAAACCCTCGGTGAGCACAAGGGAGCGCCCAGTGCCGAGCAGCCACCGCAAAGCTCGGCTGTCACAGCACGAGTCCGCAACCCCGACAGCTCCTCTCCTCTCCCTGCGGTCCCAGCCCACCCCTTCGAGCGGAGCCACTCCGGACCCCGCCGGGGAGGCGAGAGGAGGGACTGCTGCCACACGCCCCTTTCACCCAACACAAACAGCCGCGGCCTCTTCGGCGCGTTTCCCAAACCCGGGCGGCTCCCGCTACGTTGTTCAGCCCGGGCCTGAAAGACCGGAGGGCGCCCGCCGACACCACGAGTCCCCCCGGCCGGACGCTGATCCCGGTGCGTGCGGGGGATCACGGACCCTCCCGCACTGCCGCCGCGGCCCCGCCTCAGCTCGCACAAGGCAAACGGGAGCGAGGCGGCGGGAACGGGGCCTGCGAGGGGGGGGACGCGGCTGGTAGGGAACAGCCACGGCCGCCGCACGGCGCTTCCCCTCCGGGACCGGCATCGGCGCCACCCCGCCCGCCGCACTGCCTCCCGCAACAACAGCCCGGCCCGCCCTGCGACACCGGCCGCCGCCGGGACACACACCCCCCGGCCCGAGCACCCGGGCACGCACGGACACACCCCCGGTCGGACATAGGACACGCACATACAGACACGGACGGACGGACGGACAACACGGACACACGCGGCCGGGCGCCGGTGCCGCTCCCTGTGACAGTTGGCGGCGGGTCGGGCGGGCGCCGCGGGAGCGCGCGGTCGCTAACGGTCACCGGGCGGCCGGTAGCGGCCGGCCCAGG